>DWON01003573.1:0-17816 GCA_018251015.1 Phocides pigmalion okeechobee | reverse complement strand
GAAACGGAGATGCAATCAGACTGTATCAGTAACAAATTCGACATAGAATAGAAGTTCCATCCCAAGTTTATTACAGACGTATTACTACTCCTGAGGACCACGATAGTTGCTTTATATGTAACTATACCGATAGCCACACCGTTCCATACATACTTAACAGGCTTAACTAGCAATATACATGTCAAGGGTCAATTTCTATTCTACTACTTCATATTACAAATTTCTACTATATCTTGCAAATTCATTAACATTTATATCTTTAATAGACTCTTAGAAGGATAGAAATGTTGTTATACTACGAGTAAGTGTATTAATCTCACGAATGGTAAAGATATGACAAATATTTCGGAGGAAATAAACATGATTATAACATCCGGAGTAATGTCAAATTCCCATTTAAAGTATTTCCCTCGAATAAATTCGTTCTCAGCGTCAATTCAGCGGAAAAAATACAAGGCACCAGCAATTGAATGGCTCGGAAGTATCGAGGGTTTCGCGTACAAAGGGAATTACCTCAGAACATGTCCTATCTGTTCATGCAGGGTAATATGCAAATTATGATGTAGAAAATGTTTCTCATTTCAGCAAGTCATTTTTCATTAAAGCCAACTAAATTATATATTATTATTACTCTATTTTATATATTAACACATAAATTTTGTGCAGATTGGACGTAAATGTAATAATTTATGAACTACATATTGGATAATTATTTAAGCCTTTTTTGCATTCAAATATAAACCTCAAAATGACAGAGACTTGTATGCAGAACAAGCGTACGACTTTATCTAGTATATAATTCATAAATAATAACAATTTAATTAAGCTTGTACAAATCATAAAACCTAAGGATGAAACAAATTTCCTAATTTTGATTTGTAGGCATGACAACTTTTTCCTAATTCTGTCTTCGTTATACTCAAGTACAGAAAAAAATATATATTATCGACGGTCAGCAGAAAATCCTGAAATCGGAAAAATATTTAAAATTTACTTACAGTCGCTTCTAGTTAAAAGTTGGGCCTCTTCCCTATTTTAATCTTGGAATTGTCAAAATTGTTGTTTTTAATCCCAGAAGCCGTTCCTTTTCTACTTACTGGGATTAGAAAATGATCCAATTTAAAGACCTTTGACTACGATGACGTCATTGTTGTACCTATTTGATACTTGACAGCAATATAGGGCTGTATTCTAGTTTAAAGGATACGGCAGACATTTTCAGAGCAAATTATTCCTCAGGTGGAGCAACACATGTTTGATCGACTTGAGGTACGAATTCTACATTCTATATAAAATCGTATAATGATACGATCTTATAGATAAAGTCTTATAGAATTATGTGAAACCTAAAGTACATAGGCAGTAATGACCTCTAAAATTAGGTTGCGTGCCCGTTTTCTACTTCTATCATATGAATAAAGATTACTTACATTCTTATATATTATACTCCAGTTTTTGATAGTGATTTTGTGTATAGATCTAGCAACACACACAATTTACAGATTGTTCATTGCTGTCCACGAATTTGTAATCAATTTCACATGGAACAGGCGGCTTATCTGTCGATGTAGGTACACATTCGTCAATATGCTTAAGAAACGCCTACGTAAAAACGCCTCAATTTCCCTTCCTACTCCCTTCAACCTGGTACACAGAAACTACAGCGCTACGCATAAACAAGCCTAAAATAGACACAAAATGCGAGGGTGGTGCCCCCGCAGTACTTTAATTTGTAATTCATGTTACTATATTCAAAGTATTCTCTTCTCTTGTTACAGATACCAAATCTACGCAATTATCCTTCATCAAGAACAATAATGATATAAGATGGTAAAACACCAAATGAATATTACAAACGGTCAGAGACACAGAATGTGACCGGGGTTTATAGAAAGACGTGATGCAACTTGTAATGCTAAACTTCTTAATCATGTTCGACGTTGTATTCATATTTTTTCTGTTTCTCATCGCGGTGACCTGTGTGATGAACTATACGCCTGGTCGGAGACGGCAAGAAGTTATTGAGGAGGAGGTAGAAGACGATGTAATTCCACCACCTCCTTTGTTTGCCGGTGAGGAAGATAGCTACCCCTCAACGAGCCGAGACACGTACGTCGTGATACCACCCCCGCTAGACCGAGTTGGCGCTAAGGATGGATGTCCTATTCATGTTGTGTAGTTTAAGTACTGATAAGTGAGTATACTAAATCAATAATACGATTAATTTATATATTAAAGCACTTTACGAGTTATATTCGTGCATTGGATAGTTTTTTGAAAACCGTATTGTAATAGTCATTATTATCAATACAGAGAATAAATTAGCTATTCATTACAACATTACGAGTAAACCCCTTTAACAATTTGAATGAAATTGATTGTATTTAATAACCATTTGGCGTGAGTTAATATTTAAGATACACTTTATATTATTAATTTAAAATATTTTTACTTAACAACAAACTTAATTATTTTTTTCATTAATGTATAATTATATACGTCTAATCGCATTTATGTGTACTAATAAGTGTATAAGAGATATCAAGTTCGATTGTAGCTAAACAGAAAATTTGTCCTTAATGACTACAACGCATCTGCTATACGATCTATTAGGCAAGCAAAAAATATTCAGAATTCACCATTCCGTTTAACCCAAAGTTGTCTGACCCACTTTCTCATGTCGTATATGTAGTTTCGATTAATGTTGATAACGTCGGAACTCATAGATGACGCCACGAACCTTATCGATTCGTGCAGTGAAATAGGAAGTTTGTTTACTGAAAACTTTTATTTGTAACTAAGTTACCTACGTGTGACAGTAATGTCATAATGAAGTGGTAAAATTACGATTCCACGGAAACTCTAGGGTTCGAATCCCTGGCTTGTACAGGGGCGTATTACTTATAAATAATTTGATATAATACTAGATAAAATCAGAGGATTTGAAAGTAATTAATATTTGCTTGAACGGTGTAAAGTTATAAATTTAAACCGACTACTGCGACATCCAGGGGAAGAGAGTGAACGGTATTATCGTTGTATGCATAAATCAGCGCTACCTGCCACATATCCTTTTAAGATCCAGACATTAAACTATTCTGAGTAACGAATACTAGCACTTAAACCTATGTAGTAATGACGTAATACAAATTTCAACTATCGACTGTCTTTTGTTTCAGATCAACGTAGGAGTTTAATACGAAGAAGCCTTATGAGATTGTAGAAGTCGGAAAAGAAAACGTAGACATTTTTTACCAATTATCTAGTAAAGTTTAATAAATTCCTTGTTACACAAAGACTAATGTGGTGAAAATTCGGGACTCAAGTGTTGATGTACTTAGTTTTGGTGAAATCTATTAGCAAATGTATAGACGGGAAGAAATATCTTAATATTCGATTGTATTCATATGGATACTACTATGTGAGAAATCTGGAAGGTGTTTTAATGGATAAGGCATAGATAAAGTAATTAAATATAATCATTACGCATAACACATACTTTCTGTTACAGTTTTTAAAGGTGGTAGAGCCATTAGAGATCGCGCGGGGCGGCACCACCGCCGCCCTCATAATCCGCCGTAGAGCAACATACTATACTATTCATGTATTGTGTTTCGTTTGGGGAGGTGTGGTTGTGGATACACATTATTGGAGGCTTATAGGCATCTTAGTCCTCAAGAGTAGGAACGCATCGGCGTTCATCCTTAAATGGAACTTCTGATCTATTTGAGATTGGACGTGGTTGTTCATGGGCTCCAATGACCACTTAACATTTGGTGGCCTACGTGCTCGTTTCTTACACTTTAATAATAAAAAAGTCAAATTGATAATACGTAATATTTAATGCCCCACCTTTGAATACTATTAATCTCAGTACTTCAGATTTAACAGTAAAATATTATCTATTCTATTAGGAATATATTTTATTACTTTATCTATCGGATGAGATATCCAAATACATTTACTAGTAGTTAGTAATACAAATATTGAAGAAATCTTTAAGATTGTATTGTTTTAGTAGCTTTATTGTTGAACTGTTATGTTTATTCTATGTAGGTTCTCTCTCGTATGAATAAAAAAAAATGTATGTGTTATCACTACACCTCTCGTGTGTCCTCACATATTTGACATTTTGAAGGGCCTATCTCACGTGTATTTTTCATGATAATCGACTAGTTACTAATTGAATTCGTGATGATAAATGCGATGCTATTTGAATATCGCAGTATAAGCATTTGGTAGCAAAACAATAATAGCCTGATATTAAGATTTCGGCCTCGCATGTCGATGGTCCGAGATTGGAATACATCTCAACTCTGTTTTCAAAAAAGTTTTATTACAAAATAATAATAATCTGATTTACGGTAAAGGAGAAAGTGTTAGGAAGCCTATACACCTGCGATTGCTCTATAAATTTCTCAAAGGTGTGTAAAGCCTACCAATCCGCACTTGGTGAGTTTAGTAGAATATGGCCTAATATTTTTCATTCTGAGAGGAGACCCGTGTCAGAACATCAATATAAAAGGATTGACGATGTTTACAATTAAATTAATTGACTGATGATGAAGCATTGGGTGCAATCCTTAGCCCTTGATCAGCTAAATAACCTCTTAAGTTCTTTGGTGATTGTCGTACACAAACAAGAATACGTAAAAATGAATCAGATATCCGAAATAGTCTAAATGTTCAGAAAAATACACGTGAATTAAACCACCTTAAATTATCAAATTAATATTTGTGTCTGCCATAGCGACACGTTCTCAACGAACGAGTACTTTATTATGTGAAGTGTTCAAATTCGCTGCTTATATATTTAATTGCTTATATAAGATGGATGTGACTGAATAATAGATAACATAGTTAATTACTAGACGTAAATAGTTGTACGTTTTGCTTGCGACTTTTGTGCCTAATGCAAGCTCTCTTAGTGTTAGATATAGTTTTGTTTACTTAACGCATTTATTTATATGGATAACGATATATATTGACTGAGAAACCACCACCACCACAGCTATTCCCGCATGATTCTAGTGTAATTCATGATCCTCCATTGGAACTCTGAATGTGCTGGATAGTACATAACTTGTCTAATAGCAATAAAACATAGACAGAGCTTAACCTGTCCTACAAGCCGGATCCTTGCATGATATCAACTTACAAACCTAAACATAATAGTCATTTCATATAATTCCGGACCTTCCGGTAGTATGTTATGTACTATGGACTGCGCATAACTTGTCCAACAGACAAGGAATAAAATGTATACAATGCATAACTTGTCCTACCTCCTGAATCCCTGCATTATACCCACGCACAGACCGCGCCAAACTTCATATCCATTCCATTCCGGACGTTCTGTTAGGGCGGTGCTACTATGGACCGTGCATAATTTGTCCAACGGACGCGAAACGACCCATAGCGCGTGGATAGTGCACAAACTGTCCAACGAATGAAAAATAACTTACGAGCAATGGGTAACTTGTCCAATAGCAATATAATAACATCTTTCGGCATTTCTTTTTGACGTCTCTTTTTTTATACATGCGAAAAAGCCAATTATGACGCATACTGTATTTGCACGTATATTATTAGGAAAGTTGTGGTGAGGTGAAACATTCAAACTGATACCTCTGGTTTATCAGAGCATTTATAAACAAAAACCAGGATAAGTATCATATCTGAAACTGGTAACTTATATATATGGTCAGTAATCGACGTCAGTATTTCGGTATGTCTGTACTGTACGGACTGTACTAAAAGTCTTAATGTACCATCTGATATTGCTTCAATTTTTTTGTCATTTGTGTAAAAAGTAAAAAATTGGTAAATTGATACCTATTATACTATGAAATTCGCAAATTACATCATTTGCGGTTTAATGTATTAATTGCAAAAAGGCTATATGATAATAAAGTGTTATTAGGCATTTTGATTTGTAATGAATGTTGTAATTGAGACAATGTATTATTTATCTAAATACAAATACAAAATTTTAATGAAATTAAAACAGTTGTCAATAGAATATAAAATATACTAGTGTTAAGATATTATAATGAAAAAAGACAATACACGTATCACGAAAATTTTCTCATATCATTCTGTGTAATAAGTTTTATACATACGAGTAGTTAATAGGTAATTCACTGGCTTTTGTTCACGGTAGTACAACTTGGAATACGTAAAGGCTGGTTCACATTTAGACAATCGCATTCCAGTTCATAGATCCAATTAATTACAGAGTTAAGTCCATCTATCGATTAACCTTTAGTGTTCGATGTTGGATATAGCTCTTTTGAAATGGGTGCCACCCCAACCCTCCGCGCTTGAAAATCAAAAGTTTCCCCTGTTGGTTTTAAGTCATCATTGACATGATCTGACGGTTGAATCTGCACCTTCGTCCTAAACGTGATTATCATACAAGAAGGTTTCCTCTGAACAACGGAAGAACTACTTTCAGTATCATTTAATGCGGAATGTACTGAATCCAATAATGAAACCAATGCGGAATTTAGTCTAATGGTGGAATGGAAAGTACATGGTTATCATCAAACATCATTCTATAAATTCCAGCAAAATTCGAGTATGTTCTAATATTGTACTAAAATAACTATTTCTTCTTTAATTATCTACAAATCAATATTTGGAATGGGATATCATAATTATTAGACGTATACGGTAATTAAATCATATTATTTTACAGAGTTAAAATATAAAACATCAACATACAATCAAAAACAATCAATAACACGAAAAACAATTAACAACGTTACACAAATTTAGTAACATACGTTGATCGTCTAGTAACGTATAGAAAACGTACTTTTACTTGGTATAAAGCCACAAAGTTAGGTACAATTCAATTGATTGGAATAGCAACTGGAATAATGTGAACCAACCAAACTTTTCACTACACGCTATGAAAACGGCTATTGAATAGATACCAGTATGAAATAATTAATAGTTCCACTACGTGTAAGTTTATCAGAGGATACGACAGTGAATCAATGTAAAGGGTAACTTAATACAATTACAAAGTTATTGATACTGTCAAAACAAATAATATTCATTTTATATCATGTTTGAAACTCAACATAAATCGATGTACATTTCAAATTTAAATTTGATAAATAGCATGTGTTATAAAGGAAGATTAATTAATAGTTTAAATAATCATGTGTGAATAAATTAAACATATAATTTGGTACTGAAAATATGTAAACACAAATTAAAATTGAATTGAATAAAATATTAATATCAGTAGAATTGTGTACTATTAAAATGGGACGATACCTATATTTTTAGGCGGCTTGGGCACACAAATGATATGTATAAGTTTTCTCGATATACTTTCATCTGATAACAGTGCCCATAGTACGAGTCTTACTCGAAAACGAAGTTAGTAATCGAAAAGTAAGTTTTTTCATACAAATGAAATAGGCTGGTCACTACAGGAACTATAAGAGTTGAACTTGGATGTTAGTTGTCATTTTTTTGTGTGAGCCGCCTAAAAAAGCAAATATTATGACAGACCTTATAGAAACTGCATTTAAAAAATGGTACATCAAAGAAAATATACCTTATGTGATATATACACAATTTTTAAAATGTAGTTATAGTAAATAAATGTTTTGAATTGATTGTTATACGGATGTCAACTAAAGTACATGGAGTATTTTCTCAGTATCTGTTAATTTTTTTAAAAAACTTTAGTACTTTAAACGTTTGTTAAATAACTTCGGTTTAATACTCCAAAATGAATTATTTTCAGATCAAACCGAATTTTAAAATTGAAAATTAAAATATTAAAAGAGATAGAAACTTAATAGAATTTGAAAATTAATATTGTTTGTATTGTTACCTTGAAATTTAATTTAAAAACGGAAAAAGGTCATTTATATCATAAATATATTTATATATCATAAATACGATCATACGTTCTATAAACAATATTTTAGAAAATGTTAACCGATACTGAGAAAAATCTATATAAATGATGTAATTAATAAAGTGCACTAAATAAAGTGTTGGCGTAATTATAACATTAATTGTTTTATTTACCTTTCCTGCTCCGAAACTTAGCCTGTACAAAAAGTCAATTAGGTTAATCATTGGAGTTATACAAATATTTAAGTAAAGTAACGTTCAAAATATTTTTATCCAATGTAATTTTTTTTTCTATAATTTGGACATAGCGTGTGATCCATCAAACGGTAAGTGATTACTGCCACCAAGTAACTTGCTCCGTAACTCCATAAGAGTCCTACGTAAAGTTGATAGATGCGTCGCTACAATTGAGGACTATGATGGTCATCTGATATTCATTGAATTCTTGTTGTCCGTCAATAAATTACCGACTCATATGACATATATTATTAAACAAAAGACAGCTAAAGAAAATATTTTAGAAACATAACTAACTTTAAAATAAAAGAATTGAGATGTTACTTGGTTACTGTTCTCACACACGTAAGCAGCAGATCCATTGCAGATGATCTTCGAAATGAACAATATTGCAAAAGAAAGACGTTTTGATTAAAAACGTCCACAACAAAGATTGCTAACACTGCTTCAGCAAGCCATTAGAGTTCGTGACGACCATTCCTCGAATACAATGCGCTCCGTTGATTGCAAAACCCGAATACCTGTATAGGAGGTATACGCTCTTTTGCTTATAGTACTCGTATAGGTTCAAATACTACAAATACGAAGACCATGGACTTTATAACAGCTTTTAAACGACTAAACCTTTTGATTAGCGCCTGCGTTATCGATATCGTTGCGTTATCGATAGTTTATGCGTTAATAGTTAACTTTGAAAATTAATTCCAATATCGATGTGAAAAAGCAGCAAATGAGCAGACAATCTATCTGATGTTACGTAGTAGGTGCAGCCCATGGACGTCGTGGACCCGCATCCGCGTCCATCCTTAAATGGAACTTTTGTTCTATTTAAGTTCTAATACGTAAGTAAATAAAAATAAAATGTTCATAAATTAAAATTTTACTTTTATTAATATATTTGTATACTTCTTATTTCCTTACATACCTTCTATTTAGTTGTGAAATTGACTAAACATTGAGCACTTGTAATAAATACAGATTTCTTATATTTATTTCCAGAAAAGTGCTTATTATTCTCCACTTTACTTCAGTCTGTCATGAGACAAACGAGACAGCTGACATAACAACAAATAAAGCAAGTAATTTGAACAAATTCAAATTCGGAAAGATCTCGCTTTAAGAAATTAGTATACGAAAAACCTATTTAAAGGTCAGACTTGTTTTGGAAAGGAACAAAGGCTGTAATTTGCAAAGAGCAATTTATTAGCAAAGATAAAGATACCTTCATCAGAGGCACTTGTAAGACGTTTTAATTAACACAATCGATTTCAGTAATAATAATGCCAAGATAATTTTAGGCGTTCGCCCGAACACCTGGGGGCTGACAGCCAATCGATACTACGAGTATAATAGTAACTGTGTGACAGGGATTATAACTCCGAAATTGACTGGACAAAAGTGCCCCAATGTGTCTTAAAAGAAAATTATCAAGGTAGTGAAACTTGTACGATTGGAATAGAAGGCAGTCAGGACTATATCGAACGTAAAGAAGTTTAGTCGAAAGTCGTTGATATAAGTATCTACTTTCTAATAATATGACAAGAACATTTTAATTCTAAATGCAACTCTTCATCGTCATTGGGGATGTTCCATCCTCCATGAAAAGGGGAATACGGGTCTAGAGGTACACCCTCTGTGCCCGAATCTGAACTTGACGTTGCACCCCTGCTAAACTACCATGTCCCTCATTCACTGTTGTGTGTGAGGGCTCAGGATAATCCTTCCAGCGTGCTCAACTCCTGCTGATGCCACCTTCCCCTAGCCGGTTTCGCATGCTGCTAGTGAAGTGCCAACCAGCGGACTCAAACAACGTGTTGGCGTGCGGTTTCGCTAAGCCGGCTTCACGTCGCGATGCAGGCATCCAGGCCGTGAGTGCTGGACAGCGTTAAAGCGAAGCTTTCGGTAGGTTAGCGAGTCCATGATGTCGTCTAACCATCACTCGTCCTCCCCGCATGAGTATGGGCGATAATGGATTTGTGCAACTGTTGTTTTATATTTACGGTTACGACAATTTTTGGTTAGTAGTGTCCAAAAATCATTATTTGCGAACATGTTTTCAATTATCTGTACTTTGTAGAAAAGTACTAAATCAATGGGGTATAATCCTAAAACATTTTCTTATTATAGTCAAAATGAAGATACGACATTATTTTTAAGGTTAAAGTTACTTGAACATTTATAAAAACCTCATTTCAAGGCAATCGAGGTCTTGTACAAAAGCGGCCAAAAAGAACCTTTTCAGATTATGGTTAAAAGCACTTTTGCATGTTTTTGTTGAAATGAAAATAAAGAAAGTACCTTCTGGATTTTTTACTCCTTCCACCACAAATATAACTAGAGCTGGATTAAAATAAATCCATTCCTTAAAACCAGCAAAAAATTGTAAACATGCTCGAATACCAAAAAACAAAATGCTCATTGAAAAGCTAAACATATGTATTCATAGCATAAATATTTATAAGAAATAACATACAGGTTCAACGTAACAGTAATAAGAAATTCTATCGTCCTAACTTTGACATCCTATAGTATTGTCCACTTACAGGGATTAGACAAGGATTATTTAAGTTTCGAGATGATCTGCTTTTACTAAGGAAATTCCCAAAGAGGCAAATACTCTCGAGATTACTAATAAATAATTTATCATAACACTATAATCATAGACGAATACAGTATACTTAAAACTTTGACTGCGGCGATCACATTTGTATTAGTCAGTGTTGCGAGCAGCGGCACTAGACTGGAGATGTTTCCTTGGTACTCTTTAAAAATGAATCTCCATCCATAGGATTGTTTAAAATATTATAGTGTAATAGAAATATATACGATGTGGCGTTTTTAAGTTCGCGGAATGGAGGATAAGAAGTGTGAATAAAAGTATCGTATAAAGTCAAACGCATTAGTCAGCGGTAACTTTAGAGTTCTGTCCGGCCGAAGAATACTGTTAAGTAATATAATGTAAAGGAAAGATATATCTCTAAGATGAGTATGTGGACTATAAACGACAATAGGTACACCCTAGCCAACGGGGCATAAAGTCATCGATCTTTTAATTTTGATTAAACTTGCAAATGTAAGGTGCATATCCTAACGTAGCTATCTGCCCTCACGATAACTCACGATACTTAATTCTTCCTTAAAAACAACTAATTTTGACGTCTAAGTAGAAGATCAAAAGTAAATTTTAAACTCTGTGCCTAATAGCAGCCGTTAAAGAATAGAAAAAGTGGGAGTTGTTTTTTAAACACAAAACGTTCACTACATAAAACGATATAAAATATTATACAAACTTTCTTTACTTTTGCAAACTTGGTATTTAATACAAAAATGAGTTTAGAGGTTACGCAAAATAAATGTTTCATTTAAAAATCGCTTAATGTAATTTGTACTCGACGATTTAGTCTGTACAAAACATACAATATCCCGCAGCGTAAAAATCTTGCTCGAAGTGGGAACAAATAGAACACAGAGATAGCTGCAAACCATTGCTAATATAGACTCAATAAAATATCTAGTTGTTAAGTATTATTAGCAATATTCTTAGTAATATTATTACATTATTAATATCCCAATGTAAGAATATTTAACATACATAGTTACCTAATAATATGAAAATTATTGCTGATGTAAACTGAACTGAACTTTGTCATCAATATTGAGACAGTAAGAGTGGGAGAACTGTAGTTCGACCGGGAATGTACCACCGCCGCCTTCATAATCCACCGTAAAAGCATTACTTGTGTTTCGGTTGGAGAGGTGCGGTTGCCGGCTGCACTTTGAAGCGAGGCGACCATCTTAGTCCTCAGGAATAGAAACTCATGTATGTTCGAGCTCAGATAGGATTTCGGTCGTGTTTGTGGTTGTACGTGGATGTCTATGGGCTTGGACTACTTAATATCAGGTGGTTTGCATGCTCGTTTGCTACTCTTCTCATATAAAATAAGTTGTTTCACCTAATGTATAATATTATCTAAAATGCAAAATTTTCAAAAATTCTACTTGCTTCTTTGAAAATTACACTACGTTTAAGTAATTGCCCGAAAAGGCAGTAAGGTCTTTAAGCAGCGATCATGTATTGGCAAAAGGAGCGCAGGGCATCCCGCAACCAGGTACCGACGACCTGATAAGGGTAGTGGGTAACTTGGATGCAGGCACAGAACCGCAGTGGGGGAGATTTCTGGGGGAGGCCTATGTCCAGCAGGACGCGTAAAACCTGATGGATGGATGGAAGTAATTATGTAAATTTAAGTAATCACGACAGTAATTATAATTGATAAAATGGTTTTATAAATTTGTTTGTATCATGGAGTTATAGAAATAATCTTATTCTTTATGTTATAAGTTGTATTCTCTAGACTGAAGATGTGTTAATTCATTGAAATTTAGTATTTTTTAGCATACGTATAGCATCTATGAATACACAAATGTTAATGTCCGCCCGCAATTGTGTAGCGCCGTAATCACAGCAATTGTGTTCGCCCGTAATGCATAGATTTTATGAACACAGCAGTTGTGTACGCCGCAGGGAAGGGTTAACACACCTTTGAGAACTTTATGGAGAACTCTAAGCATGGTTGTTTCCTCGGATTTTGTGATAATTAAAGCATAATTAACTGATATACACATAAATATAGAAATCTAAGACGTGTATCAGGGACCATTGACCGCTTCAAATAATTCTGCTTTACACGATACTTAAAGGCTGTTCCAAAATTCAATGTATACTGGAAAATGGACGGTGACTGAACCGATTTTAATGGGGCTTTCGCGTGCAAGACGAGAATAAGTTAGCATTTTTTTTATTCCAGAGAAGAAATTGAGTTCCTATTAGGACTTTATTAATTTTTTTGTCTATGTTAAGAAATTTGGCAAATTATATTTAAAAACAATTTATTATTCCCAGCCTTTAATACTGATATTATTTTTAATAAAAAAACAATTTTATATGAAATGTGTACTGAATGTTTTAGTAGATACTGAAATAGTAAGCAAATTATGTTAACCGTTTAAATAACCGTATAAATTATGTTAACCATGTTTTTATAACCATAAAAAATAATGTACGTTTTCTTAGTTGTTTCATTTAACGGTGGAATTCAAATTCACATACTTGATTTCATTATAAGGTATTTACATACACTTAATGAATATAAAGGTACAATGTAAAATCAGTATGTGGCGAATTTCCGCAACTCGACAAGAGATGGCGCCACACTATCCTAAATCACGCTATTGAAGATTTCTAAATGTCTTGCATATAAAACTCCGAAACCACGTCGGGGTCACTAGGAGCACGGCCGCTCCCCAGGCACGACAACTCGCCTGGAGGGAATTCTCCCTGTTGCCAAAAGTACATCGGCTTTGAGCGCCAGTTGACTAACGTTAACCTGGAGAAAAGCCGGTATGCGGATAAACGGTCGGTAGTCCGGTCCCGGTTAATCCGGGGCATTTTACGGTAGTTGAAGCCCATTTGAAGTCCACGTCTCTTTGACTTGCCACCCTTTGAAGTCTACGCCTCGAGAACTACCCCCTATAAGGACTACGTCCCTTTGTGAAATACACCCATTTGTAAACTACGCCCCACTAAGAATTACGTTCCATTGTGAATTACGCTACTTTAAGAATTACGTTCCATTGTGAATTACGTTCCTTTTATGAATAACGTTCCTTTGTGAGCTATGCCCTTTTGAGGACTACGCCCTTTTAAGGACCACGACACTTTGAGGACGACGACCCTTTGAAAAGTACACTCCTTTGAGAACTACGTCACATTGAGGACTACGGTCCCTTGAAAACTACGTTTTCTGAGGCCTACTAACGCTTGAGGTCTACGTCCCTTTGAGAACTACGCCCGTTTGAGGACTAAGGTCCTATGAGGTCTGCGTCTTTGGCAGCCATCCCTAATTACGATGATGTAGAGCTATAAACTCTTCAATATCTGGGTTTATATGGCTCCTGGTTATCTTGTAAATCTCTCAAAACAAAGGATATTATAACCTTTTATATTCCTATATCTCATAGATTTAATCTGCTCTGAAACAAATTATATATACCTAATAATTGACTAACGATATTAATCATAACAGCGATAACCTTAGTGATGATAATATTATCAAAAATATATATTTAATTGTTACTTAGACTAATCATGTTTATAAAACGTATGTTCTAAACACTAGATTTTGTATGTGTATATTTAAAAATTATGTTAAGGGTTTCGAATATTGTTATACACTGTTGTGACTCCATTTTGATTTGTTTCGAGTCACAAATGAGGCGAAATAAAAAATCAAAATGGCGACTAAAATGTCAATCTTCATGTAAAAATCTTGTTATGCCTTTGTACTTTCAATTTAATTTGCAACATCATTGAAAATATATATATTAATAAGTATATATAAATATAGGTTGTCAAATTTGGAATTGGTGTAAAGTAATCTTTTTTATTGGGTACATTGAGCAATTTTATATGTATAAGAAAATATAATTTTTGTTGAGTAGTCACTTGATTAACAAGTAATAATACTTGGGGCCTTACCACCGTCTGTTAAGACCGTAATATTGTTTTACTGACACGTTTTGTTTTTATTATTACAGTAAGAATTGAAAATAATGAATATGTGTTAGTTCTGTGCTTATAACAACAAAGAGGAATATATAGATAGATATAGGTGTATATATAGAAATGGGAGGGTTGGTTGGGGGAGGAGGGGATTTGTCTCTTTTGTATCCAACACTTGTATACTTCCATTTGTGTAATTTCTAATTGAATGAGACGTTTATAACTGCATTTTTCTGCATAAAGTTGAGTGAAAAACTAATTATGAAATCTTTTTTATTTTATTAATTTACAGTTTTATACATTTGGACCGTCTCTAACCCCCCCTCCCCTCCCCACACTGTAAAAAAGAGATAGATACATGGATTATATTGAAATATGAATATATCACAGCGTTATTCCCTATAAACTGGTTTGAAACCAAATGTCTAAGTAATCTTAATAAGTTTCTTACTCTTTCATCATTAAAAAAAAATCTTAAATCATGACTGTTTTATGATGGTAGTAAGGCACCAACTCAAATAATAATCGTAAATGTTACGTTATGTTATATCGTATTAGAATATAATAATATGTTTAGTTTCAATGTAACGCAAGCAATGTTTTATGTACACTCAATTATTTAATGACAATAAAAAGTATTTCATTCAGCACTGTTTTATTTTAAAATTAGTTTAATTATATATATTAAACGGTTTAATGATTCGGGGTGTGATTCAAAATGTTCAATTGTCGCTTACAAATAATAAGATTGTAACCAATATCTGTCTGTACATGGAAGATAACATATGACATAAACTTTTATAAATGCTCCTAGTTAATTTACGAAATAAAACCAAGGATAAAACTTGTTATAACTTTTGTCCGTCCGTTTTGGCACGTTAATCTCAGAAATGGCTTAACAGGTTTCCACTAATATACTTTCTGTAAACTTCGTATTTGTTATGTTTGTTTGTGAATCAATTTATTTTAATTATAGCCAACCCACCCTTATTGGTTAATTTAAAATGAAAAGGAAAAATTAAGCAAAGTTACAAATTACCTTAATTTAGCTTTAAAACAAAGCCTACCGTAATATGCAACTATATGAAGAATTTTATTTAGTTAAATAAAACTACGTTTTTTAATCAGAAAATAAAGAGTAATTCTGAAGGTAATTGTGTAAAAATGGCCAGTTTTTTAATGTGGAATAATTTAATTTGTGATATAATCAATATAAATATGTAAATATCACAATAAGTATTTTTTCTTATATTGTGTAAAATACTGATTATATTTACTTCACTAAAGTCATGTAAACAATTTTATCTTAAATGCTACGTGTTCTTATTTCGTCCGTAAGTGTAAAGTCAAAAGAAAAGAGTAAAACCTCGCTTGCAGAATCGAAACGCAAATAACCTTCGCGTGTCATTGAGATGTCAAAACGACATTCGTTATCAGTATTGATACAGCAGTTTCGATCCTACCGCAATTTGAAACCCGTTTGCCTTTCTCTTAAAATAATGGAGCCAAAAATTAATTTAAAACAAGATCCCGCTTACCAGAAACTTCAAGAATTCTATAATGTGAACGCAGAAAAAATCAACATACAACAATTATTTCAACAGGATTCTGACCGGTTCAATAAGTTCAGGTAGGTAACATTTATTTGAATTTCAATTTTAGAATAATATAGTTTTCTATATTATACACTTGTACTGCACCTACCAATGTATTATGCCAGGACAATAATTGTATTATGCCAGGCTGAAATGCGAATGTTCCTCATATTTTATAAATAATGAGTACATTTTTGTAAAGGTCGTCGGTACACAGAAGCAATGTCATATGATGTATTTTTTTTTTAGTTTTTTGCTAAATTTGAATTTTTAATAGAATATAAATGAAGAATTATAAAATAATTACAAATATCAATAAATATTACATTTTAGATTAAATAATTGCATAATCTTCACATAGCATTACATGTATTTTTTAACTGTTTTATAATAAAACATAAAATATTGAAAATTAGAAGAAAAACTTTGTTCCTAGATAAATCCAATACATATATACATATAATACTAATAGTAATCTAGTCAACTTAGGCCCTTAAATGTGAATATGCTTAATTACTAGTGCTTATTTTAGTAGAACCATAAAAATAGAGGTGGAAGAACTATAGTTTGTCCAAGTAGGTACCACCACTGCTCTCATAATCATCTGTCCTGCTGTAAAGCATTACCTGTTTTTTGGCTGGAGAGGTATGATTGTCGGCTACACTTTGAAGTGAGGCAACTATCTTAGTCCTCAAGAATAGTAATATATATATGTTTGAGCTCAGATGGGATTTCAGTTGGGGGTGGCGTTTGTGGTTTTATGTGGATGTCTATGGGCTGCAACTTCTTAACATCAGGTGGTTTGCACGCTCGTTTGCTGCTCTTATCACATAAAAAAAATAGTATACCCTGATGGTCTTAATAACATGAAAACTAGGATCATAATGTAAAAAATATATATGTATTTATATACATAGTTCCACTTTAGAATTCCATGTGTGGTCTCTTTGCACCTCAGACCGGTTTAGTGAAGATGACTTCATGTTGGTACTCAAAATATTTGCACATTCTTTATTTGAACCATACAAAAAGTATAAGAAGTGAAGACAAAATTAATGTTAAAAGGATTCTACGCTATTCAACTTTTGGGCAGTTTTAATTCATGAAGGTGTTACTAAATTTAGAGGAAAAAATATTTATTTATATAAAATACTATACATATTTCAAAGATAGTAAGAAACTGGGCATACATCTGCCACATATCTTTCAGTATAGTAAAAGTGTTTGTTCTTATAACTGGCTGTATACTGTTTTAAGGTTGTGAAAAACTGTGTGGCAAACTGTTTATGCCATTTTATGCTATAAAATTATTTCACTTAGTACATTTTACACTAACTCTTTAATTTGCAATATAAAATTTTTTGCTAATACTGACTATGGTACATATATATATGATCGGGTTAGTATTGCGGGAAACGGCCCTAAACGGGAGCTTACTTGATAAGACTGAAGATATGCCGACAAATTACTGAAATGTTGTATTTTTAGCATCCATGTATCATCTACAAATACACAGATGTAATGTCCGCCCCCAGTTT
>DWON01003572.1:0-17819 GCA_018251015.1 Phocides pigmalion okeechobee | reverse complement strand
TGTCATATCTCCTACACTTTTACAATATACAGTCCGCTATATCGAAGAGTGCGAGGCCTTGAGTACCGCACACTGGTACATAGTAAAAATAGAAAACACTAGAGTTGCTTCACGACGGATTATGAGGTCGGCAATGGTACCTTCTAATCGAACTAGTTCTACCACTTAACAATACAACCAAAAAGACAAAAGTGTGAAGTAAATCACGATGGATTACGAACTCGGCTGTGGTACTTCTCAGTCAAACTATACTTCTACCACCTGACAATACAGCCAAAACGCCAGAAGTGTGAAGTAAATTTAACATAATTAAGATAGATACGAACCGAATCTAAGTGCTGTGCAGGTGAAAGGCCAAGATCTGTTTAATTTACATTAATAGCACATTAACATTATTAACATAAGTTACAAATTATAATTAGGAAAAAGGTTAACATTTGTTAACATTACAATTTATTGTTACTAACTACTTATTTTTACACGTTTTTTATTAGCTTAACCAATATCTTTCTCCTCAATTTAAGAGAGAGATTTGACAGAAAATTGAGAGTAAAGGGAGAGCTTTGAAAAAGAATATTTCCACTTAATTTGACTGTTAAAACATTTTCATATTTATTTGTGACCATATATACAATACGGCAATTATTTAACTTTGTCCCTATGTTTTGTATCAATTACTATAAATATTTCATTAGTTGTTTTTTTTTTTTAAATAGGGTTGTCAAAAGTCTAATGTTGTCAAAACACTAAGCTTTTTTACAACCAAATAAACGTTTTTGTTAATAATTTAATTAAACCCTCTTATTAAGGACTGTTGTATTATATCATATGTTTTAGTTATGGTTTTTTATTTTTCTATGACCCTAAATCAAAAATTTTTAATTATAACGCAACAAATACAAGTTGCCATAATACCTACAAGAAATAAATGCTTTTAGAAAATGCACACTACATTTGCCGTATTAGGTTTACCTAATTTTAAAAGTAAATTTAAATTGGGATTTGCTGAGTCCAGAGACCATAAACTTATCCTTAGAATAAAGAATAGAAGTAGGTATGCAATAACGGTAGACACTTAGTCAACGATATATGTATATTTGATCGAATAGGCTTTCGACGATTTTAAAATTTGATTAGGTTGGTTGGTTGGTTTGATTATACTTGGTTATTTAATTAGTCTGCCAGATATCCTTCATCTAGATATGAGGTTTAAACCTATTGTATTTTTAAATTATTTTAATTCTACGTTATTATTTAGGTAATAATGAACTGTAATATAAAATCAAGTTTAATACTTATTATCCTTTGTTTGAATCAAATCAGATACAAAAACACATTTTGTGACAGGTGGGCACTACGTATGACCTTCCATTTGTTTTATAGACTGATATTAATAGATAACGAGCATTTAATAGCTTAGATTTCTGTAAAATATATATGATCGATAATGTTAAGCAACGTCGGGCGCGGACAGAAATAAGATGGGTGACCATTTGTGGTTAAATTTCATGCGTGCTTTGGAGGATACGTAAGGATGCCGGTTTTGATTGTTGTCTAAAGTCGGCAGTAGTTAAACATTGAGACCAATGAGCGGTAAGGAAATATCCGACAGTCGGGCTGTCCAGTAGTTTATCACCCCGAATTAGAGCAGCGCGGAGTAATCTTAGCCTTCCCCTAGTCGTGAATAAACACGGTCCCAGCTATAGAAATAAAAAAGGCTGCCTTACATTTAATGACTTAATTCCACAGCTCTAAACGGAGGAGGTGGTAGGGCCGTTAGAGCTCGCCCGGGGCGGCATCATCGCCACCCTCATAACCCGCTTTAAATCAACATGTTCTTTGTGTATTGTGTTTCGGTTGGGGCGGTGTTGTTGTCGGATACACATTATTGGAGGCGATCATCTTAGTCCTCAAGAGTCCTCAAGGAACGCATCCGCTTCCACTCTTAAGTAGACCTTCTGTCCTATTTGAGATTGGATATGGTTGTCCATGGGCTGCAGTGACCACTTAACATCAGTTCTTTATCATTAACGTTAATATCGTTTCTTACTATTACATATTAAAAAAAGAAATGTAAGTTAAAAGTTAATTACCTAACTCTAATTTACACATATAAATAGGTAAATACCTACTCACCTGAAAATGCCAGAATTCTACAGTTCAACTGCAAGATACCTATCATTATTTACTACGATAGGTATTTAACCGGCAAAAAGGATCTTAATATCAACTAAGAACGCATTTTACATACTTTATTCATAATAAAACAGTTGACAGTCTAGTTACGTGGTCATTATCTAACTAAAAAAATTTATGATACGTCCACGTTCGATAGCGGAGGTACCACGGCCTCTCCCATTTCTAGCGTGAAGTATTCTTGCGTTGTGATAGAAAGGCGTAGTTACCGGCCAACTGAACTACCTATACCATTTTTAACTAATATAATTTCAGAATTTAAACATTTTATTATGTACTGTGTACCTACCTACTCACGATTAACATGCCGGCTTAGTTCTCAATTCATCTGTGATGAATATAAAATAGGTCCTATGCTAGTTACTTTAATATTTTTGTTGGAATTTAGCAAAACAGCGAGCGTACAGGGCTCTTGACGTTAACAATCACTGCAGCACATTGACCAGACACTCATAGACTGACAGAAAAATAGCAGAGCATACAGGTCTTCTGATGTTAAATGGTCTTTGCAATCCATAGACATCTACATCTAACCTAAACTAAGACTAAAGTCCTGTCGCCTTCTTTGTGAGTGCAGCCGGCGACCTAAACAAGAATTGCTTTACAGCGGATAAGGGCCATGATGGTCTTATAATTCGCTGTACGAATGGACTGACGGACGGACTGAATGGACGGTACTGAACAGTGAGAGAACTATAGTTCGACTGGGGAGGTACCAATGCTGCCCTCATAATCCGCCGTAAAGCATTACTTGTGTTTAGATTGCAGATGTGCGGTTGTCGGGTACAGTTTGAAGCAAGGCGATCATCTTAGTCCTCAAGAGTAGCAAGTGGTTTGCATGCTCGTTTGCTACTTTTCTCACATAAATAAGGTCTTTCCATGTAAAAACTGTTCATCTTAGAGTTAATTACGTTAGTAACATGTCGTTGGGCAGCAGTGATTATTCACCATCAGACAGACTGCATGCCCTTTTTGCTTCTAAGTACTTATCGGAAAAATCGCTATCAGTTAACTTTCTTTTGCTAACAACAGAATCACAAATACGCTCGTAAATGTACCTACACATGTTAATAAAATAAACGGGTTTTTATAACAGATACATACATAAATAACAATAAATTATATGGCATTTTATTGATTATATTTAATATACTTAGCAAATATAATAAATAATTAATCCGTAATTACTCATATAAATGGGTATTCAACATCATACTCAAGGGTTTCAGAAAACGTTACAACGAAAATTTTCCTTAAATAAAAAAAATATACCTAAGAAATAATACGACGAAGTATCTAACTAATAGGTAAATATATACATATATTTAGTCTACTACTGAATACTGAAACATCGCGTGACGCGTCAAAAACTACTCAATGCACACATTTTAAATTTCTTTTGTAATTTACTTAGGTACCGAACATATTTCTTGTTAGACCTACACCTTATTTCAAAAAATGAACATTGATTATCTTCACTATTTTCGTATACTTCATGTAGCTGTAATATATTAAACGACCATATAGCCTTCAGGAGTAGCAACGCGCCTATGGTGGACGTTAACTGCGACTCCTGTTCTACTTACAGATGTTGCTAGTTACAGATAGCGATAAACGGCAGTGGCAACTTACCATCTTGTTGAATGCACGCTCGTTTGTCATATCTTTTTTATAAAAATAACTGAACAGCTAAATAAACGAAGCAATAGACACCGATAGTCATGATAATTTCATTTATTTTGGTTTATGTCAAAGCTTAAAAATCGAATCTGCTATTTAATTAGAGCTTCTCGCAATTTGTATCAAGAATATTCCTATAGGAAACAGTCTTGCTATTTTTTATAATGATCAAATATACCGTATTTCCGTAGGGATTTAGCGAGGAAATGTTTCAAATGTCATGGGCACATTTAGGCAAGAATTAACAAGCGGGGATTTATTGGAAGAGGCCAATTATGTATCATGAGTTTATTAGTAAGTTTTTGTTGCTATAATCTGAAAATTACAACATTACATAAATAAAGGTATAAAATAAATTCACTTACCGTCAAGTGCGTTACCATTGTTCCTCTCGCCTGTTGAGACATCAGTGAAAAGTATCAAAAACGATTAGAGGATAACAAAAAAAAAACAACTAAAAATTAACACGTCCGATTGTCCTATCACAACAATTATTTGGCATTATTCTCACAGTCCTTAAAGTCACCTTAAAAGAACACAAACGTAACACAGAACAGAAACGAAAACAGAATGGTCGAACACAAAAGTCGGGGTAAGAATAGTTCGCGATCGTGTTCGATATCGGAGCGCGACATACGTCTGACTACCGCGCGGCGTCGACACACAATGCTGGCAGATCGAAACTCGTCGACAATACGCGCACGCTACAATGACCACCGCCCCGCGCCGCGTGCGACAGGGACGCACCGACCTAATGTCACTGCCCTACGAACAATGCCGTCCTTCGAACCCTACCACCTGACCACCGGACCTCAAAATCGAACCCAGAGGCTCGACTTGCCAAAAAACCGCAACGCATCCAGCTCTAGGATATTGGAACCGGAGATGCGTTTACAATCAATTGTCTAATAATCGGAATCTATACAAAGCGGTAAGGCCGTCCTCTTCTAGCGGAGGACTGTGTGCGTGGTCGCGTAGCTCCCTCTCGCTCGGCCGCGCTCCGCGACTAGGCGACGCTCCGTCCCGTTCTAGGCCCCGCCCAGGCGAGCGTCTTTGAGTGTGCCGCGGTTGCAGTGTGTGTGCCGAACAGACGCGCATTGTGGAAACTCGCACACCACAATGAGCCAGGTGGGTGTACGATCTACGAGGGCGTTTAAAAAGTCGATACAATCGCTGTTACACTGGTATTTGTGAAGAAAATTTTCTTTATTCCGTGCCATCTGGACTGGGCGTGCTGCATTGTTAGGCGTGGCTAAGGAAAACGGTCTATTGTGTGCATTGGGTCCACGATTGGCGCGGTCTATTGTTGTTGCGACAACGGACTTTCCCACCGGAGCGGGAACGACGAAATACGATCTCACCGACGAATATTTTTAGACATTCGTCGCTCTATACATTTGCATATCGTAAGCAAAAAAGCGTCCATTATTCTCTGAAAGAACGCATTATCTACGTCCATATATCTACCTACAACACTGGACTGGTTCTCGTCTACCTATTCATAACAATAACGCAGCTTACAAAACTAACCTGTTTCATGTATTTATTTCAATTCTTTTCCTTACGATAAAAAAATTATATGGTACTATAACCAACGGCTTAACAAAAATGTGTCTCCATTTTTATCGCCTTTCATATAAGTAACTCGAATTGTCTGCCTGCAGCTTTTAAAGCTATTTGTGAATTAGAAATGGCAAACGAGTATGCAGTCCATCGGAATTGGCTTCAGATGTAACTCCTATTCTATATGAAGTTGGTTAAAGATAATAAGTTGGTCCTTCGCAGCATTGATTCTTTACCATCAGATGGGCTGCATTTTTGTTTGCTACTTCCACGTTTTAATAAAACTGTTACGATTTTGTCGTACCCTACCTAATTAGACTAATTACCTACCTTATGATACGCTATAGGTACGTTTACCGTTACCCTCTGCGTATCACATCGGGTTAGTTACTATCTATGTATTATTTTGGAAATTCGAGCAAACACAATGTCGGTAGCCACATACATGCTTGTTTCGTTTGCAAACGGCGTATTGATGTTGAAACACGCCGTCTGTTTAAATTCTTTATTCTAAGTTTTTTTAACCTTACATATCTACGGCACGTTTCGACTTATAATGACTGGTGACAAATATTTAAGATTTTACATTTCATTTGGAATACCCTAACTAACAAGGTATAGTAAAATATATTAAGTACATACGGAGTTCATTTTAAATAGTACATTTTTTTCCAAAAATACACCTAAAAATATTGGTAAGTGATGAATCTTTAAAATAGTATATTCCATAAAATTTGAAAATTTTGGTCTGTTACAAGATTTATATGAAACTGATTCTTTATTGTACATTTACTAAAAACATATTTTGTTAAATACGTCATTATCATACCTATCAGAACTACCTACTTAATAAATTTTTAGGAAGGTATTGTTAGAATTTAGTTAGGTATTTAGCATATCTAATCTAAAAGTCATATCTTAGGTATAAGGTAGGTAGGCAATACTTTATGTATATCTAAGTTACGTAGATAATCAATTCAAAATATGTACATAAATATTTAAAACCAGTTAACGCTTCGCCATACGGAGCTATTGGTACCTATTTATTATATAGTGCAATGACCTCTTGTGCCAACGTCTACTTAATGAATATAGGTATTATTTCCTATTGTAGGTATATAATACATATACCTATAGGTATCTACAAATGATATTCATATATACAAATTTTGTCTTAGATTTCAATATTTACATAATTGATTAAGCTAAGTCTCAGTGAAACTATGTAGCTACATAAATATCATAATGTAAATAATTAGGTATATATGTAAAATGTGCGTGTGTGTTAAATATGTGATCTAGCTCTTGTTTGTGGCATAGTGCCGAACACTGGCAGCGTTTTCTCTTAGTATGACCAGACTAATTCTTTAGGCGATATAGCTGCCAGCCCTCCGGTCACCACGCGATCATGAGTTCGCCCCACGTTTTTTACGAAGTTTTTCATATCAGTTGACCAATATTTCAGCCTAAGCCCCACAAATATATAATATACTAGCGATCGGCCCAGCTTCGCTCGGGTAATAGAGTTTATATTTACTTACATTTTTGTTCATTCACATATGTAGCCAATCATTACTTACTCGCGTCTGAATTACCATATTTATTCTCGCCAAATTTCCTAAAAACTTATGCACCGAGGCCTTCCTCAGGATTCACTATTCCTGTTGTTGAAAACTGTGAGAAATCCGTCCCGTACTTTCTGAGTTTATCGCGAACAAATAGATAGACGGGACAAGGGACTTTGTTTTATCATATTTAGAGATAATAAATAATAAATGAATAGGTAAGCGCTATATTTCGTTAGAATTTTCTCAAATAGAATAGTATTTGCAGCGTTTGCTTCATTCTTTAATAAAAATCTTTTATTCTATATCTTCATTCCAGCCAAAAATAACAGTGTAGTGCTTACACGACAATATGACCCACATAGCGAACCGCCCCGCCGGGGAGGGGGGGGGGCTAGCTCTCTATCCCCATGAAATTGCTTTTTGTGAGCCCCCACACAGTTGTACTGACACGTGTTTTTAGTTGTATAACTATTCCGTGGGAGAACTATAGTTCGACCGAGAAGGTACCACCGCCGCCCTCATAATCCATCGTAAAGCATTACTTGTGTCTCGGTTGAAAAGGTGCGGTTGGCGGCTACAAGTTGAAGCGAGGATCTTAGTCCTCAAGAGTAGCAACGTATCTACGTTCGAGCTCAAATAGGATTTAAGTCGAGTTTGTGGTTGTACGTGGATGTCTATGGGCTGCGACTATTTAACATCAGGTGGTTTGCATGCTCGTTAGCTACTCTTCTTACATAAAAAAATGATGATAGTATGTGATCACAGTGATAATAGTCGTATTCATAGTAGATCACAGCCGTGATCACCAACCATGCATATGGTTCGAAATATCGGCAAGTACAAAGCGTTAATTGGGAGTACCCGTTATACCTACAGTAAAAATGTCTACCTTAAACATAAATACTTCGTACCGAAGGTTTCGTATAAGTTTAGAACTAATTGCCAAATAGGTATGTGACTGAATCGATGATATGATCTTATAGTTAAGGGTTTTTCTTACTTTTAAAGGTACACTAAAGTAAAAAATCTATACTAAAGTAGGTTTATAGTACTAAAAACCTTGAATTACATACCTCACTTTATTAGGGTTGCCAAAATCCTCCCTTTATATTACCTGTGAATGGCTCCCCCTTTGTCATAGCCACAGATTGGATAATAAATAGAAAGGACTTCGATACCTCAGAAGTCTAGGGTACTGGGTTCGACTCTCGTTCACGTACACATCGTAATGATGAATCAAGATTTTGTTCTGGTTATAAATTTTCATCTTCTTAATAGTTATTAAACTTGTTTTAATTTTTAAAATATAGTTAAATGTGCCTAGCACTAATACATTTATTATTTTATTGGGTGTAAACCTGTAATGGGTGTAGGATCCGAGAATGCAAGTCTGCAAAGCAAGAATGCAAAAAGAAAGTGGGTAAAATGCAATGACATCTATGACATATATATGTTTGGCGGGAGATATGACGTCACTCACGAATCTGTCAGTTTGACACGTTCTATTATTACATTTAGAAAAGAATTCTAATCCCGAATGACGGCGTTCGCCCTCAGCCATACCTTGCGCCGTCAAATAAATAAATGTTAAATCATATTTAAATGGGCGCTTTATTTATTAAACGCTCTATGGTCGTGAGGAAGATTATCGGCGGAGGAACCAGCGGCAACGATTCCTCCCACCAATTACTTGATTGGTTTCTACTGTTTTTGTTTACAGACCCTTATTCCTCAACTTCCTTAGAACTCGCCAAGATTGTGATGTTTGCTGATTGAATAGAACTTCCAGATGTTTCGATAATAAACACAGGTATTCGGTTGTTTGGTTTGGTTTCCATGAAAATGTATGTATAGTTGGAGAGGGGAGGTACCATGGTACTCATAATCCGCTGTGGAACGACATTGAATTTTAATTAGGGAGTAGTGGTAGTAGTATTAGAGAATTAGAGAGAGTTCTCGGTTATAGGTACCTATTTACAAGCGAGGCGACAATCTTAGTCCTTAGAAGTGTCAGTGACTACCTACTATCAGACGAAGTGCGCGCTATTTAACTTTATAAAAAAAGATTTATGTTTTTAAATAACTAGTGTAGAAAACGAAGTAAACGATGTTAAGTGTCCGCTGCAACCCATGGACATTCACATCCAACCTTAAACAGGATTGAACCCCTATCTGAGGTCATACGTATTCACATCGTATAAGGACTAAGATGGTCGCGTCTTTGATATCTAGCCGAACCGAACCACAACTACTGGTTTAAAGCGGATTATGAGGGCAGCGATGGTACCTTCCCTTTCAAACTATTGTACCGTTATCTTGCGTGTAAGTGTATACGGCAATGACACCAACCAACCTTATTTTCTCAATCCTGCAAGCTCGTTTTAGTAAAAGCTCATGCTAGGTACCTATCTCAAAGCGTCGTGTTTTCGACATTTAACTACAAAATATAGATAAAAGATAACAATTTCTGTGTGTCCCATGCCACGTATCTTAATTCTCGAATCAGTAGCGGGTCTTAGACTAATTAATAAAGTCATTAAATAAGATATATATCTATATTACCACATATTATGTTACAAGCCGATCAATAAAATATTTTTTTCATCCAGGGATATCCGTTGTATCTAGTAGTTTAGATGATAAATCTACTGTTTGTTGATTAAGCAATTAAGGGCCGAACCAGTTTGACTACTTAGTTATAAAATCTGACTACCTACACTGTTTTGTTGTTTATCTTTAGAGTTCATGTCTGTTGTGTAATTTTAGTTAAAAAGGTAGCAAACGAGCGTGCAGGACATCTGATGTAAAACGGTCTCTGCAGCACATGGAAATCCACGTCTAATATCAAAGAGGACTAAAGTCCTGCCTGACGTCATGAATACGAGTAGATGCATTCCTACTCTTGATGACTTAGATGGTCGTCTCGGTTACAAGTGTAGTCGCACTTCTCCAACCGAAATACAAGTTTACAGGGGATTATGAGGGTAGCGGTGGTACCACGAACTCTAGTACTATCCTTAAAAATGTTAATATTTTTTATTGACGACAAATCTTTTAAGTCTACCAATCCGTACTTGATCAAAGTGATGGATTTCGGCCTAATTCGCATCCTAAAAGGCCTTCAGTGCATATCAGTCAGACTGTATTGGGATTATAATGATGTTTCTTTTAACTAAAGGAGATTTTTAAGCATAAAATCTTAATGAAGCCAACACATAGATAGGTAACTAGCAACCACCTAATCGATCGTATCAAAAACTTTTCCATCGATTAGAGAATCGAGTATAAAATCGAATGGGCGATTGTCTCATTAAGAAAAAGGCAAAGGAAGAGTCCGGAGGCGGAAATGCCACAATGGCCGCGGATTAGATTCAAAGCGGTGTTCGATCTTTAAATAGATACGTGGACGCGCTAAGTGACGCCAATTAGTTGCCGCGCCCTCTGCCGGCGAGGAGAAACTTACGTGCTTACTCTTTTTGTCTTTTGTTCCACGGAGTTTGCCGCATGTGCATTGCCGCATTGATAGGTGGTAGAATTATAGTAGGGATTTAAAGGAGGTAGAGCCGTTAGAGCTCGCTCGGGGCGGTACCACCGCCACCCCCATAACCCGCCGTAAAGCAACATGCTCTTCATGTATTGCGTTTCGGTTGGGGAGTGTGGTTGCCGGATACACATTATTGGAAGCGACCATTTTAGTCCTCAAGAGTAGGAACGCATCCGCATCCAACCTTAAATAGAACTTTTGTTCTATTTGAGATTGGACATGGTTGTCCATGAGCTGCAGTAACCACTTAACATCAGGTGGCCTGCATGCCCGTTTCTTACTCTTTCATAATAATAATAAAAAAAACACTAAATACAATATAGTATTGTATTTAATGAGATTAGGTAAGGATAGCACTTTAGAGTCAAATTTATTTATTTTATAAGTCACAAACTATTATTTGGCGCCAATAAGTTTCATTTAGCAGTGATTCCGTGCCGGTTTCTCTTATTTTCCAACCTTTTGATTTTGGATTTATTCAAACATAAAATCCCACCCTTGAATGCTACTGGTGACAAGAGGATTAGTTCATGTCACGGGTATTGAGAGCGGGAAAGCGCTACAAGTTAGCACCGTGCTGCATGGGCACGGGACTTTCTTTAGATTGTTTAGGTTAGGCTTATTACAATTAGTTGTAAGGCATACATTACGTCATTAAATGTATGTAAATACCTTACAATGAAATAAAACATTTGATTTCGAATTCGAATTTTGAATTAAGTAGGCAAATGTCTAAATATAACATTTAAAACATGTAAAAGTAAAGTCAATATCCTAAACGTAGAATGATTAACAATGTAGACTGCCATTAAAGGTATATCAAACCACCCTACATCACGAAACACAAACATCTTTACACCAAAAGCATCTTCATTTGATCGTAATTACTCGCAAACTTTGAGATTGTTCCTCCATATCTCGGGTTCAATACAACCCCTCAACCCTTTCGAGATAACGGGTTCATTTCACCGTCCCTTCGCTCATAACCCACACAAACTAACTTCGTTTTGATGGTGTCTTCAAACACTGAGCTTTGAACACTCGTCGTATCGTTAGCGAGAAGGTAATAGCTAGAATAAATAGCGTAGAATTGCAAGAGTAGCTAATATAAATAACGAATAATAGGGAGAATAGCTAGTTGAAAAGATAAAAAGCAGGTTTTTACGAAAATTGATAAATCATGAAATTTATAAATATTTTTCATTTTGATTAAAACATAATAAGAAGTGTTGGATATTAAGTGAAGTAAAATGAGTTCCTGAACTTACTTATATTAGGTATCTTTGATGCTAAATATTTGTTGCAAGCCATGACGGAAATGGGCATAATACTTTATATATTAATTACTATTTTTATATAACAATAGAAATAGAAATTAGAAAGTATTTAAAAAGTTTTACTACCATCTATTAAAACAGGATTATTTCAAGCTTATTTAGAAGTTTCATATTTCCAGAAATAACTTGAATTAATACAGATATTCTTTAATTTATATTAGAATATGCTACATGAAAATCTCATATAATTAAAACATTATCCTCTCGCGTTCTTAAATTTACATATTAGAAAATCTTTAGCATTTGATCGTTTATAAATTGGTCGTAAGACAAGGCTCTTAGAGGTATTTTATGGAGCTGCTGAAATAAGTCACTCCATAACACAAGTTGAGCAAAATTTTTCTTTAATACAATTATATTACATAAGTAAATAACTTTAGACTATATAAGTACAGCCAACACGCAATTCCAATATGGACAGTCGATACAAAAATATAATTTGACATGTATATAGTAAAAATTGAAGATAATTGTGTTTTTGGCCTGCAGCGATCATTGAAAATCATAAAAATAGAGTAATGAAATCACATATCAAAATTAATCTTACATTTCGAAATGGGTCTTTATTATTTTAAAGGTGCGTTATGAAGTCTATTGATTTCTTCAATCAACGTAATATATTTTAGCATAGTCCATGAGGCAGATGCAAATTTTGTCGATCATTTTTGCTCGGGTAGTAATTCGTAAAATGCTTCAGAGAAATACATATATTATGAAGCATCGTGAACGGTATCCGGGTTTCATTCGATTCGAGCGGTGCCTGGAGATTTTTTTACGTGCACGGGTTGCCACTATTGTCCAGCCTATCCATAAATCCATAAATTAAAGGTGGGAGAACTGTAGTTCGACTGGGGAGGAACCACCGCCGCTGTCATAATCCGCCGTAAAGCATTACTTGTGTTTCGGTTGGAGAGGTTCGGTTGCCGGCTGCACTTTCAAGCAAGGCGACCATCTTAGTATTCAGGAGTAGCAATGTATCTAGGTTCAAACTCAGATAGGATTTCGGTCATGTTTGTGGTCGTACGTGGATGTCTATGGGCTGCGACTACTTAACATCAGGTGGTTTGCATACTCGTTTACTGTTCTTCTCATATAAAAATCCACAACTAATGTTCACACGGCTTCATGATACTCTCTGAAGCATTTCACGAGATTTTCTACAACGAAATTGGTCCTGAAATTCTGTTGCAGTCTCACTGCCTACAAGTATGTGGTACGTACCGTAATATTACGAGACGTAATGCGTTATCGGCGGGAAATTTTAAGGTTTTTTTGTCTGGTTTGTCTTTTATTTTTACGCTGTTTTTTAAATTTTTTTTCAAATAATATTTATATTTTTCCGTTCATATTTGTATGTCATATTGATATTCACAGCTTAATTTGTAGTTTCGAAAATCAGTAAGTCACTAAATATAGGTTCGTGCAAATAGAAAAGGGAAAGATGTTTACTACTATATAATGGTGAAAATTTGTCGGTTTGTTTGTTTTTCTTTAACGCAAAAACTACTGATAGAATTTAGCTCAAATGTTATGCACGGATTGCTTGTACCTCTGTTCGTATTATAAACTTTCTGTTATAACGCTATGTTATATTAACATTGATCAATGACGAAAAATAGTTATAGTTAAGATAATTATCTTCTTAAGCGGTTTTATTTAGCTTACCCTGTATATCGTTGTTTTTTGTTTGATTATTTATTTAGATCTAATTTAGTAATTGGATTTTTTTCGATAATCTTTTTCAAATTACCCATTGCTATAGTTTATAACAAACAAATTATTTTTCACTGTAATAGCTGCCGGCTGATTCTTACATTATATAGATATGACAGAGCAAGTACCGCCACACCTACTTTTATTATGAACCATTTATCTCATTTAATTTTTAATGTAAATCGGAGTCTATATTATTAGTACATCGGCTGCAATATAGAGTAAACATCGAATCATAATCAAATGTCTGGCACTCCCCTCTTTGGGGCGTTCATAAAAATATCGCTCTCAACTTACGCAAATGGCCCCATTAGCTCAACTAATCTTCGTTTGTGGAGCTCCAAAGCTAATATTTTGTCCACTGCCATCATGTCCGATTCACTTAGTTTTTTAAACGCTTTCACGGAAAAGTAAGTAGACGTCCCTTTTAGAGCACTTAGCGGCTCGATATATTTTACAATTTTTTGTAAAAAGACGTTATTTTCAGTTAACGGCGCGCGCTAATGTGTTTCGGTGCTCTTAAACGGTGATTATTGAGTTGTTAATAGATGTCTTGAGATAAGTAGGTAATTGAGTGATTACAACGTCTTCGTGTTTTTTTTGTTGGAAAAATAGCAAATGAGCGTACGGGCCGGATGTTAAATAGTCTCTGTAGCCCACGGACATCTGTGTCCAACCTAAATAAGTCCTGCCTGACGTCGTGCGTAAAGGCGTTACTAGTCTTGAGGACTAAGATTGTCACCTCGTTTGTAAGTGTTGCCGGCGACCGCACCTCTCCAACACAAACAACAAGAGTTGCTTTAACGGCGGAATATGAGGGCGATGCTGGTACCTTCCCGGTTGAATTGTTATTCTATCACCTGTTACGTAATTTTATATAGACTACAGCGACCACACATAGATTGCTGAAATTCACGTACATAATTTGACAAGCACTAGAACTACATCGACCGGGGAGGTACCACCGCCGCTTTCATAATCCGATTTAAAGCAATCATGCTTAGATTACAAGCAGAATTTAAGTTAGACACAAGAAGAGGAAGTTAGTTTAGAAGCAAAACTTTAGTCCTCAGGAGTAGCAAATGATCTAAGAACGAACACAGATAGGAGTTCAGTCTTGATTGTAGATATGTATACGTCCATGACCTCTTCAAGAACAATAACATGGAATATAACATGGTCTAGACGCTGGTTTGTTACTTTTGCAACATCAGAGCCATCGCCAATGTCATTATTAATATGGGATTGTGACGGAAATTTAATGAAGCGATGCATCTACGTACGTCCTCGCCTTCCTGATTGGTGCACCTCGTGTACATCAGTGGGCAACGAGTTCACCGGTGGCCTACTCGTTTGCTATTCTTCTAACATATAGACAAAACAAAACTTCAATCGTGGGAAACTATAGGCCTATTGTTAGAATGAGATTATTTCCGGAAATTCCGGATATTCCACACATTTTCCGCTATCGTCTCTGGGCGGCGCTCCAACGAGACGACAATAGGGCATTGTGTGGGGCGTGCCCCATTGTGCCCCACGACCAATCGGAACGCTCCGCATAACAATAGCGCACCGAATTGGAATGCTCCATTGTCGGATTGGCGTTGGCGAGATCGAGTTTAGAATCGTTTGTTTGGATTAGCTTGGCAATGTCAGTCATTGAAGCCAGTAGGTAATTTCTGTTAGCCGGAATATCATTTTGGTTAGTAGGGTAAGCTTATCTATTAATTTCCCTCATTTAATTTGGGTATATTTACTTGAGGTCCAAAGCTGAGGTGACTCAAGTAGAATACCATTGAATTATGTGAGTGACATAAATATATATGTTTTACCTGTTTGTCCTAAATAAAATGACATCTTTATCATAAAGGCACAGGTGCCCCGTGCCCAGGGCCCCCGAACTAATAAGGGCCCCGAATGCAGTCGCATATACCAAAAAAGGATTTTTTATATTTTTAGATATTTACTAAGAATTATCTACAGTTAACATTTTTATATTGAAATGGTTGATTTACCAATTATTATTTTTTACTTATTTATACACAGTAATCTTATTAATAAAAAATACAAGTGGACTTAATTGTAAAAATAAAACCAAAAGCTACTGTATCCGGTTTATTTTTAATTTAAAATTATTATTTTACAACGGGGCTCCAAACCCTTATGCATTCAGGGGGCCCTGCATTCTCTAAAATATTTCCGTCTTTTATTACGTCAAGATACAAATTCTTTAGAATGTACCAAATATGCACTGTGAAAACAACATTTTACATTTTTCAAATTCAAAATTTCTCGTAAAAGAGCGCTAATAGAAGGACTGTTACAAGAAAACTTTTAAAGAGATTGAATTAAAATCCTTTTGCAATGTTCAGACATCAGACCTAAAATTTAACATAGGAACTCATTTTTCTGTACCTATTTCCTGAATTTTTTTTTTATCTTTAGTTACTTTTAATACTAAATCCCACCACAATAGAAGAAAATATAATATTAAGAATAAAATAATAGGAACTCAACACGAAAACGTATCTAGTCTAGATTTGGAACCGCCTCCACACATTTTATTTCTTGCCTCGTGATTATTAAATTTAGTTCAAGTCGAAATTAAAAATGACTATTTATAAATACAGTCGCCAATAAAAATATGATTTAATAACTCGCGGGCGTACAAATCTTACATCGCTAATTATCGTTACAACAGTACAAACACGTTCATCCTAATTTGAACTTTAATATTATGAAATAAGATTCAAAATCCTTTAACAATTTTCTAAACTGTGTATTGAACTGCTTCTTAAATAAACTGTGAAATATGCACCTTATTTTGTAGGGCATATGATTGAATTTCGAATGCACGTATGTAAGGTCAGGCAAGAACACCTGTTCTTGACATCCGGTACACTCGCGTCAACTGGTTATAGATACGCGGGTACAGTCGTGTTGTCAAGGTTTAATTGTGTGAAGATGCGCACATTTCTTGTTTCAAGAGCTGAGAAATGAAGTAGGTATGCGTCTAAATAATGTAAGTCTTGTAATTCAAATTCAAATATTTTATTTCATTGTAAGGTACATACACTTAATGAACGTCAAGGGTACAGTGTAAAATCAGTATCGGCCTTGAGCACCCTGTTGGCTATGGTTGACCGAGAGAAAAAGGACGGCGTAATATATTCGGTACTAGTATTGGGATACCTTTTGTCTCAAGGGAATAAAATCAATCGACGGTACCCAGTATTGAAGGAACGATTGCAGGGTTATGTTAGATTTCCATCCACTAAAAACCCCTAAATGGCCTCTTCCTGGGCTTACAGAAGATCAGGATCTCGAAACTAACGCAACTGGTTTTCATAGGGTTCAGGGAATATCTCAGGAGGCACCTCGTTTTGCATCTTGCTCTTACGTTTCTCATAAACGGATTTGAAGTCGACAATGTTTTTTTCTTGATAAGTTGCGAGAATGTTTTTGGTTGCGGTTAAAGAAAATCCGTTCAATAATTTGAAGATTATTTGCTGTTCTAGCTCTTGGAGCGATGTGAGCAAAATATACTTGCTACCCAAAAATTACTTCACACGGGAGAACCGTACAGATTTTACTTTTAAAATATAGCTCTTCAAAATATACCTCTTTCAAAATATACCTCTTTGTAATAGCTTAAAAAGCAGAAAGCTATCATTCGCCATTTCAATCAACTCGAAACAAATATGTAGGTAGCTACATGCTACGGTTTCTTCGTTTATTATATGGCCTTTAGATTTCGAACAAACGTTCACTCACACACGCGCAAAACCAATCTCGACCCCCCGAACTCCTACCTCGCCTTCTAACTACCCTCACTGTAATGCACTATCAGGGCTCTTTCATAAATGGACAATGTGTAACAGTTTTATCGGAACACCAAGTTTTCCGCTGCGGTCATCAGCGTCCTTATTTCTATTGACTTAAGATACATTTTGCATTGGCAGCATGAACGTGTAACTTTGTACCCAACTTTGCGGTAGATGTGTGTGAAAGGGGGTCGCCTGCCACCCCAAAAGCGTCTTGGAAATGTTTAGTCTCGTCTGTACACACTTTGTTTGTCCCTTATTCTCAGTTCGGTGCTTTCATTCGAAATAGATAGGTCTGCTTTGTATGAAAATGTCGTTGTGAGAGATTTTTTTGATGGCTGAATAGCTGCGGACCTTTTGATTCGGGGTTTTTCGGGCGTTCAGAAGTCGCCTC
>DWON01003571.1:0-17819 GCA_018251015.1 Phocides pigmalion okeechobee | reverse complement strand
ATGGCAAGTCGTTAATGTATACTAAAAATAGAAAAGGACCTAAAATGGAACCTTGAGGTACACCTATTTTAATATTATTACTTATTATATTTTAATACTTAGGCTATAGTCCTCAACTACTGCTGCTTAACGCTAACCAACTGCGGATTTGTAGGATACTGCGGACGCGCTTTCTGCGGATATTCCTTATGCTAGTAACTTTTTATGGTAGTAATTTTTTAACGTAGATATGAATTCATTTAATTTCACATCTTTAGGCAGAAGGCCATTACGTAGGCAGTATCTGCCTTTTCGTTAGGCTAATCTGTAAAAAAGTAGAAATAGGTTATTTATATAACACATTTTTTCCACTATCTTTTAATATTTCTATTGCAAATGACATCTTGTTAAATTGTGCCAGTTTCTACAAGATTATTTTGCCTTTTGAATGTGTATCTTATCTTATCTTTATTCATACTAATCCGTACTGTATAAAAACATTGCGTTACCCGTTTTCTTAATTGTTTGTGTTTCTTTCTCGCGAAAACATAAAGGATCTTCACAAAGTCCAAAAATAGTTATAGATAAGAAAACTTTGTAACTATTTTATTTTAATCAAAGCATTGCTTCACAGTTTATAGCAAGTATCAAAGCCTATTTTTCTCTCCAAGTTGAGCTTGAAGTTAACGCTGGTTAAAATTATAAAAATACATTTCAAGTTTAAGCACACTGTATATAGTTACGCGCCGCATTTTATTAATATTAAGGTACGAACCACCTTTTGATTGTATTTGTCGCCACCGTAATAACAGCTCTTAAATAAATTGCCAACCTAGGACCGAAAATGGACGATCTTTTTGTAAAGGATTATATTAAAGCACAAAATTACGACCACCATAATTGTGGGCCTATTTAGGAGTATTTTGTTTGTTGATAGCGTAATAAGGATTGTTTGAGAAAGGTTTTTGAGGAATCGTTTAGGTATTGGCCAAATCATTAATAATTTTTGTTATTTAAACAGACTCTACGCTAGAGTTTACCAGAGAGAAAACTAAGATGCTTGCATCATACGTTACTGAGACATATATCTAACAAATCAATAGTTTTTTTATAGTTATATTGTAAATACTATTCAACTCCTATGTAAAAGTGTCAGCCCATGGAAAATATATTTATTTGCATGTAGAAATCATTAACACTGGCCAAGTTATGAAACCACCAATATATTTCGATAATTGAACGATTTCGTTTTAAATCACATACATAGGTACAATTATTATTTTTAATATTATCATCGTGAATATTCGCAATCCCGTGAACTTTGTCATTTGTTGTGATTCGTGTCACATTTTATTGGAAAACTCAGAATATGAATAGAACCGTTGCCAAAGGGCACACATTGATTGCAAGCGGCGTATTCCCCGGCGCATCACATACATACACGTCTTTCGCGATATCCGTCGCGAAGCAGTTCAATACGTACTCTGTATTAGGGTTGACACTATTTATTTTTTGGATTAAAAGAACATCAATCGAGAAATATCTGTTAGGTAGTCACTACCGCCCATAGACATCCACATACAACCTCAAACAGAACTCAAGTCATATTGGAGGCCGTACGTTGATGCGATGCTACTGAGAACTAAGATGGTTGCCTTGCTTATTAGTTTAAGCGAAAACTGTACTATTCTCACCAAAATACTAAAAATTGATGAATACGTTTTTATTTTACATATTTGATTTAATATACAAATGTACTCTCATTATAAGTGATTTATGTTGTTTCTTGTCTATAGCAAAAATATTAGAGGTCCTGTCTTAGGATATACTGTAAGTTAACCTTTTTCTTTTTTTACTTTTACTAAAATACGATGTAAGATCCGTTTGATTGGTCGTGTGTCTTAGTGTACTAGGAAAAAATGTGGAAATATTATGTTAACATATTATGGTCCCTCGTTTCAGAAGTATTTTAATAATAATATAAGTATGGACCATAAATGGTGTACCAACCCTATTTCTCACAAAGCAACACACTTGCAACGGCAATAAAATATACTACTTACCTACTAGTGTTACTAGTAGTATAGAAATCAAGTATCGGCAAGGCATTGGATGTTCCCCACACGACCATGTTACCATGTTACTTTGTCGTATGCAAGATGTATGCAAATAGAAATCTTTTTGACCAACAATGTAGCTTTATGAACATTACCCTGGGATATGAAGCCATTGTTGATATTACTTTGTTGGTAGAAACATAAGAGAATCGTATAAATCATGAAATAAACCTCATTTCATGTGATATAACATGAAATGAGGTTTATTTCTTTACTTTTGATAACATTGTTAAATGCTTCTCTTCTTGTGTATTAATACAATTTGTAATGGGAACAACATATGTGAGTATTTTCATGTGTTCATAGTATTTTTGTTTGTTTGTTTTTTCATTATATCAACTAAGAGTGTGCAGGCCTGTTGATGTTAAATGGTCACAGCAGCCCATAGGCATCCATATATACAGACAGGACTGAACTCGGTGGAGGTGCGTAGTTTGTTACTTACGAGGACTCAGACGGTTGCATACTTTTTGAGTCTGTAACTGCAACACTGTTAAAATGGTATTTTTTTCGAAATCAGAACTTACTTTTTTATTGTAAAATTTAGTTCTGAACGTGTATTTGGATCAAAAGTACAAAATTGGGATGGGTTTAAGATTCTTCTCTATAAAGTTGACTGTTCGTGGCAGATATTAGTTCTCAGGAGTAAGACCTCTGTTCTGTATTGCTTGAAAAGTAGCAAACCAATTCACGCCATCTGATGTTAGTCGTTCTCTGCAGCCCAAGGACTTCGGAGAGTTAAGATGGTCGCCTCGTTTGAAAATGTTGCCGGCAAACATTAAAACTGTTTTACAGCGGATTATAAGGACGGTAGTGACATCTCCACAGCCGAACTGTTCTACCACTTTGCAAGATTACAAAAGAAAGTAGCAGTGACTTTCTACTTACATTATATTAAACTAAAGTTGGTTTCCACATGACATTACATAGTCATTACACGTTAAGCATATGTATGTGTAAGTTGGTGTAAATAGGAATATCAAACACTGGAAATATTTTCCAAAATAAAATAAAGATTCAACGTATGTTGTGGAATTGCCGATACCGACGCGTGAAGCCCCGTAGGTGTCGCCAGCTCCACTTACATTACAAATTTTATTTCAGCCGGAGCAGAATTCGATTCGCTTCGCCATCGGCATTTTTATTACCTACAATACATTAGCTATCGCAAATATTGCAATATATACCATATGATGCATAATAACTTATAGCTTAACAGTGACAGCCTAGTGATAAGATTAACACTTCTCACACATGGTGTCTGGGGAATGAATCCCTGGTAACTGGTAACGCGCCTGTGATTTTTCAAATGTATACTAGAAATTTATTACTATCACTCGTTTTAATGCTGAACTGTGAATTCTTCATAAATTTTCATTAAGGTGTGTGAAGTCTACCAGTCGACATATTCAACATGGTGGACTATAACCCAATCCAGCTCACTCTAAGCGGAGTCCCGTGCCTTGTAATAGAACAGTAAAGATTTGATGATAAATGACTTTAAATTCCGTTAGACAATATATATGTATATAAGAATAAAAAAATTAACTTCATCCACAGTTAGCTATAAACATATTCTTAACTTATATTGAACAATATATCGCTCGTGTACTAATTTATTAAAATCAATCAATCAAATATGCTTTATTGTACACCACAAAAGAATACACAACAGAAAATACAATAAAACCAATATAGTAGTGGTGACCAAAAGGCGGTCTTATCGCTACAGTAGCGATCTCTTCCAGACAAACTTTGGGTAGCAGACATGGTAACAAATAAATATTGGCACATTTACTAAAAAAAATGTTTAAACTTCTAGCTAACTAGCTGTCTTAACGTTTATAATTTACATACGGAAGGTTAAAATGGTATAGCGTTTGAATTTGAATTTGAAAAAAAGTTAGTTTTCGTAATGAGACAAGACTTTCAATATTGTTATTAAAATAAATTCATCCTCTTACTTTAAATATTTTATCAATATTTCATTCTTATTTCTGTAAAATTTACAAAATGGAAATAGGTCAATATATTATTACACATTAGTTTCACACCATATGTATATACACGTACCATATGTATAAATATGTTACTCCATACCACTGTTCCCATAAATTTTAATTTATCTTTTAAGAATAAACAGTGCATAAAACTTTATACCCAGAATTTAGAATTTCAACTTGTTACAAATGCTTCAAACTATTTCTATGGACAGACAACACAAAAGAATCCGGATTTTTACCTCAAATTTCCCCGGATCATGTCGGTCGGGTAACTGGGAGCAAGCCTGTCTGAATACAAATCCGAGCCGTTACCTGCCCACATCGATTGGACCTCTCCAATTCTTCAGAAACCCTCTCTATGTTCCTCCTGATATAAAAATATAGGAAAGAATGGAGATCTACGGAATTTGGCTGTAAAGTTGGGCCAGCTATGGAACCACCTGAGATTTCAATTTGCGGACCCGAATAAATTTATTTAAATTTAGATATTTTGTTACACTGTTTAGGAATAACATTTATTTAATATGTACAAAACATATATCAGTTCATACAAAATTATATCAACAAACTTTTAAGGATAACACTTTCATATGAGGAGAAATAAGGTCATAGCCCAGCTAATAAGCTACATAAATGCAGTTTGGTAGCATTCTCATACCTTTAACTATTTTTAATTTTTAATGAGAAAAGAATGACAAACGAGCATGCAAACCAACTGTTGTTAAACAGTCGCTCCACCCCATTAACAAATACCCAGCTTTAAACAAGACTGAAAATCTATATGAGGTCGTATGTAGATGCGTTGCCAGTCCTGAGGATGAAGATGGTTGTCTGGCTTTTTAAGTGTATTTGGCAACCGGATCTCTCGGACCGTAACATAAGAGTTTCTTCAAGAAGTACTTCGATGGCCAAACTATTATTATACCACCTCTATCACTATGTATATCATTCCATCAGCCATTGAAATCCACCTTTCACATATACATAGATATTCTCTAGGATAATATGTTTTATAGTAATCACCAACGTTTGATATGCCTGTTGATTACTATAGAATATAAATATTGTCCACTTATACCGGTGCTCATTCTACTTAAATTACAAAATGAGGTCGTAAAGATTTTAAAGTATTTTTGATATGCACCATATTGTTTGGAGGCTCGCCAAGCGCGCGCTATCACCCTCCCTGGCTCGACACCGCGACTGATATTTTAATATGAACATAATATAAAACGAGAGTTTTATTACATTTTTTCTAAAAACTTCCAGACATTTCTATTACATTATAACCTTATTCTTATAAATATTGCAGAAAATTCGAGTATTGCCGTCAAAATGTTCATATTTGTTGACCTAAATAAAGTAGAAAAAAAAATACTTTGTAATATCGTCATCATCATAATCTCAACCTTTTCAGATCCACTGCTGAACATAGGCCTCCAGCATAGATCTCCAACGCGACCGCACCTGTGCGGCTTGCGCCCAACAAACCCCAGCGACTTTTATGAGGTCCTTTATAATGTTTTCTTCTTATTTGCAAATAGCAAACGAACCTGCATTTTACGCCTATTTTAGCGCCTATAGTCCACAGACACAGGTACCCAAAAGGCTATTCCTGAATACCGAAATAGTTTCCTTATATATAAGAGAGCTGGCCACAATATTTTTCCACTGAAAGTCTTCAGGCTTCCGCCATTACAGTCAAACCCTTCTCGTTTTACAACCTTGAAAAGTAAATGAACATGCAATCCAAGTAGTGATGATCAGTAATCATTACAGCTCTTGTATGGAAGTCTATAAGCCGAAATAGAAAAATATCTTGCCGTAGGTAATTTCGACGAAATATATTGCAACACTTGACTACGCATACGGAACGCCTCGTGTTCTTTAAAAGACATTGCAAAAGATAAGGCGTTAGTCGTATTGCAAAAACACCGGTACATTCAAAAAGCTCCCTAACCTATTGATATTGTTAATCTTAGAGATATTAACGAGTATCTAAAGATACAAAAAACCACCGCAATAATTCACTGAGTCTGAAATATGGATTTTTATCAGGAAAACGGAACTAGGACAAGGCTGAAAGTTTTTCTTTTAATTTGTGATTGCTCCAACTTTATCTACCTGAGATGAAGTTGGAGCAATCAGATTTTCTTCTTGTTTTGCCTGGAAACCCAGGCCTCGCCAAAATCCGCTAATTATGCTATTGTAGTAAACATTGATGAAAGTGGCTCTCTGAGTTGACAAAAATATAAGTTAACTATTTAATTGACACTTGATATTTTTTCTACCGAAAGGCCGTACTTTACAAATTCAAACACTAACACTCTTGAAACAAATCCGCCTTGTACATATGTATAACCAGCAGCAAGCGTTATTTTAAAATATGTATATATGCAAGATTTTAAAATACATTATATTTGGAAGAATATTCCTTTGTTTTAAGGAATCCATACCTATTTTATAGACTCCTAGACTAGACTACAGTTTAAATCAAATAAAATGAATAAAAAAAAATATTTTTTGAATATTAGTAGAGAATCCAACTTCAAATAGGACAAAATCCCTTTCCGATGTCGTGCATTAATGCCTTGCTACTTCTCAGGACACAAGCGGTTGCCTGCCTTCTAAATGTAGACGGCAATTACAACTCTTCAAAGGAAATAGAAAGAGTTGTTTTACAGTGGATCATGGAAGTGATTTTAGTACTTCCTTGATCGAACTACACTCCTACCACATGGTCACGTCCGAAATCTCGTATCACTAATATTATCTAATAATAGTATCTTATTTATTTACCTCAGGTATCGACGCTAATATAGCTATCGAGCTTACCTAATTTTACCTTCTTCATGTGCTTACTTTTGCATACATTTTATAAAACATTGTACAGTATAATATGCATATTGAACTTGAAGAAGGTGTATAGATATATTTTTTTTTCTTCATAGATTCATTAAAATAAAAAGGAATAAAGACCGGCAGACATTATTATTGCTTATTGGCACTATTATATATTTGATGAAATACATTATTATCTCACACGTGTATAATAAATTGCTCATATTTACCAAAACGGACCACCTACCCCTCGATTGAATGCAGAGGATGTGTTCTGTTTTATTAGGGAGCCAATAAATTCCGTACGTGAGGCGACGGATCGACACGGGATCATACGAAAAAATATTTGCTTTCTTCGTACCTTCACGTATCTGAAAATACGTACCAAGCCTATCTTGGAACGTGTGATTCGTTAACAAAGCCAATACGAACTTACAGTCAGAACAGAATTTCCAGTCTTATTTTTAATCAAACTTGTCCAAAATTTCAAAATTTTCTTAATGCTGCTCGAAATATTTTGTTTTCGTGTACGATACTTTAAGTCTACGATATCGAATTGAGACGTCACTGTCTCGTAATTTCTTATCTTTTTGTAATGCAACAAATGTACTTTTCATTTTTTTCTTCCTCTAGTGAGTTATTTATGAGGGTTACAATTATCTAGTGATTCGTGGAAAGGCGTTCAATTACCATCCAGGACAAATATTTTCTGTTCTGAGCACAAGTATTTTTGTGAATAGGTCTAAAATTAAGTATGTTTTATGTATGCATATGATGACAAAATCCTTAGAAACAAATTACCTCTATTCTACTTTAAGTAGCACAAAAAATTTTTCTTCACTTCAATCATGGGTGCCATGAAAACACATGAAAAAAAGTTCACAAACATTAAATCTCATCAGAATGCTGACGCATATCTTAATGCATTTACATTGCTTGAACAAGCATCGAACCTGCAACTATTTGTAGGTCAACTGATATGAACCTCATAACACGTATGTAAATCCACAAGCATCAGCCAAACAGACATGGAAGCCCAAACCATTTGCATGATAGCCGGGATGAGAGAAACTGGAGACTACGCGACTAGATATTTCATTGGAGATGATTAAATGCAAATTTATTTAACTAAAGCGTAAAGATATTTTACTACAAAGCAGATTTAAAATATAAAATACAATACAAAATAGACGCTATAAAATATGGTATATCACTGACTCAGGCGAGCTAAGTCTACCTAGATAAAGTGTATCCATGTAGTGTCGTGAACACGTTCTCTCCATCTCGACAACATATTTTGCAATTTCATTTCCCCTGCGAGGGCGACACGGTTCAAGCGACACCTTATTCTTCGGGAGGATAATATTTTCCGCTGCCGTGCAATCTTGGGCCTGTCCAAACCCGACACTACAAAAATGATACTTTAATAGATTGCACCCATGGAGTTGCTGGTAATATCTGATTAAGAAAAAAACGGTTCGTGCTCTTGGTAAGTGCACATATAAGCGGTGTGCCAAATAAAAAAAAGACATTTTTGGTTATCAAATCAAAATATTAAATCAAAACCGGATAGTATTTTGCCCGATATAGGTACATACAGTTCTTAGAATAATGTTAGCCAAATGTATGTAGAAAATTTAAGTAAAATTATTTCTTACGTCATTAATTGTTTTTCAATATTTATTAATTTTCACGTGGTCGTATATTTTCGCCACTTTTTAGATAAAACGGTTCCTAGTTTTGGCGTTTTGCCTTCATTATTCCGCCATATATTTTTCTCCTGATCGACCTTAGCCAACAGTGCGCTCCAAGCTGATGAATTGATTTTACATCGTAACTTTCTTTCGCCAACTCTTCTCCAAAATGAAACACCTTACGAATCGGTGGCAGGTTATTGACGTTCAAAAAGAGTTCTGTAAAAAATCTACTTTGAATATAAGTATTCTGATTTTAATTTTTAACTATGCCCTTAACTAATTGTGTGTAAATACTTTATAATGAAATAATATATTATTTTTCAATACTTATTTTTTCGCTACGCGTAGTTGTAACTTTCCGATCACTTGTTTTTTTGTTTAACTTAAATAATAGAATTTACTCACTTGGATTGTTACACTAAAAGTGTCTCCGGAAACAGTAGGACATACAGTTCTATGAATCACAGGAGACCGAATTGCGAAGGCAAGATGCAGTTCAAAAGTGGATAGAGAACTTATCTCGAGCCATTGCCAAACTAAAAATACTCAGTGATTATCAAGGCTTCTAGTGGAGACCCGAGGAAAGAGTATTGCTTCGAAACACGATTTTTTTAAGCCAAAAAGCTAGGATGACCCCAGATTTAGAAGTGGACTGTAATAGTCATATGCTATTTCATTTTTATTTATAGTACAAGAAGCCAATGCAACGAGACGCGATCGGCAGTAAGTTTTTAGGCAGAAAGTTTTTAAAAATCCATGCGAGAGGCTTTAATAAATATTTCTCTTTTTTCCGCCTTACCTACGTAATATTGTGTACTGAAACGTGTGAATCGTTAACGAAGGTAATGAAAAATTGAATTGTCGAGCGTTCAATTTCCTTACATTGTAAATCTTTAAGTATTGCGTAAAATATTAAGAAAACAATAAAAAGGCGTACATTCACGTTAAGTAACCTTACATTTAAATACATTAAGTAACTTTATTAAATATAACATATCCCGCGTGGCTCTACTAAGCACTTTTTTATACCAAGATGTTCAATTTTTACAGAACTAATTGTTAACTACAAATGAGTGGTGTAAGAAGTCATCGCCCTTTGTAACGTTCTATATAATTGATTTTTTATGTAATGAAATAGCAAACGAATATGCAGCTCGCCCCCACTTAATGGCTCAATAGGAACAGCTTTTGGTTTTAGTCAGTAAGTCTGACTTACCCCTTCGTCCCGGCTCTGGCCGGAAGAGATCATTTGATACTTTCCACATCTTTAAAAAAATATGCAGCCCACCCTATATCTATAACCAACTCCAATATGCTAGAGAGACCTACCTTATCTGTCACATAAGTATACTCTGAAAGACTAAGACGGAACGCCTCTAAATTTTAACCTCCATCGAATTTACACTGCGGCTACAAAGCAAAAACAGGTGCAAAAAGATGGTTCCGCCCTAGGCAAACTTCTAGAACTTTTACGACCAAATTCCTATCCTGTTTATATCCTACTGCAGAAAACAAGTCTTCTCAAAAGACCCGTAATATACTTCAACGCTATCTAATGTATATTGATGAAGAAATAATGCGAGTTAGCGACCAACCCGTGTCAGATGTTATATAAAAAACTGTGCTACTTTTATATAAAAATATATGTAATTTAATCTTGCGAGCAAGATTTAAGTAACAGCCAAATGAAAAGGGCCAACGGCCAGTGCTGGCCTGTAGACAAAAATAGACACTTTTTTCTAATAAAACCTACCAAAGATATACGTAACACATAGAACCCTCGTTTATTTTTTGGTCGGCCGGAGCGAATCGAGATCGTAGCGCGTAATAAGTAACGCAAACAAAAAAGGGGAATGAAACATTATAAACCCTTAAAAATATTATACTGGGATTCGTTGCCCTTTCATATAAATTACACTTCAAGCTTTTTTGTGAGCGAATCCATACATATGCGTGTATATTATTGTTACAAAACCTTTGATTTTGTTGTTTACTTCCTGCTGCCAGCGACTTCGTTCACGTGTACATCAATTTTCGGGTTTTTCCAAATTTTCTATTAGCAAAAAGTTCTCACGGACTCACACATTATATTAAATAAAACGAAAATATTAACTTAATATATTAGTGAAACCGCACTGAAACCGGTTTAGCCGTTACTGTGATTAGCGCGCACAAACGCGCAGATAAAAGGTTAAACAGATAGTTTAACAACAATTTTTTTGGGTTCTATTGTTTTAATAAAGAACCTAATATTTGTTTTTCTCATATGTAGTCTATGTATAAATGTTTACAATTTTACTGTATAGCAATATATAATTTGAAAAGTATTACCTAAATAGAAGGTCACCTTACCTATTAATATGATTGTTTCCTCTCAGGGACATAAAAAAAATAATGAATATTTCCTCCATCATTAAAGCAAGTGATAATTAATTTCTTATACGCATATAACTTCGGTAATCGAGGTACCAAGTATTGGAAAGCTGGATCAATTGGTTTTTGCTACTTTTTAAAATTCTGAGATACTTCTATCCTATACAAAAGTAGTCGGAATAAAAACCAAAGTCCAAAAAGTTATGCAGTATGACAGACCGACAGAACTCATACATACTCGTATTTTGTTCGGAATATGAAACAAACTGACGCAACTGTTTTAGAGCGAAAATAAAATTTTCGTCATATGCATCGAACGCAAAACTGCTCGCTGGACATAAAATCGAAATCTCGTTTTTGTGTTATACACTACAGAAAGTTCTATATTTTTAAATTTCAGAGTATAGTGCGTATTGTCCAATCATTTTCTGGTAAAAAAAGAACAACCAAATATTGATCCGATTAATGTTTGAGACAATACACATAAGTGGGTACATTTTGAAAAATGGAACAATATATGTATGTGGTTCGACAATGGAGTTACCACCGGCGAAATATATTTGTAGCTTGTAGTCGTTCTTGCCGTGGAAAGATGTAGTAGGCCAACGTGGCACACACGTACTGACGTACACATATGGCAACTATGTTAGTCCCCCGAAGCAGCAAATTGATAGAGAATAGAAGGAGAAGATAGAAGAAGATTCAAATTTAACGTTCCTTACATATATATAAATGTCAAATTTGAATCCTCTTCTATATAGAATTGGTTACAGAAGTCTGTTGGCAGCAATGACCACCTACCATTAAATGGACTGAATGCGCATTTACTACTAAAATTTTATAAACAAACATCTCGAAAAAATATAATGGAGTACGATTATAATTTTTAATATTTGTCATGAGTCAAATATAACGGAATATGTATATAAACGGAATAATAGATAAATTAAAATAAATTATATCGTCTCCAATGTTACTGGGCAGCTTCCGAATATGTTAGTAAGATTTATAAAAATGCGCGTGGGACTTACACTACATCTGCTTTACCTTAATTTTTTTAACAGAATTTATCTTTTAGATTTAGATTCAGCAAGCTTTTGAGAGTCGTTTTCATCGTGACCCTTTCATTCTGAAACCAACATAAAACAAGGAGGGAGAAGCTGGAAAAAGCAATCCATAGAAGTACTAACGAACATTCATAAACTCGGAAAGGTTTTAAATTTCAACGATCTAATAATCCAGTCCGCTCTACATATTTTTCATTCGGACTCGATCCGGGGTTTGGATGAAACGAGCATGCTTTTTCGCTATCTGTTTTCCTATAAGAATTCATACATCTCCGTTTTTATCGGACATGTGGACAATAAACGAAATGGTATAAATGCTCTCTGCAACACATAAATACTTTAATTAAAATTCCTTAATTGATTTTAATACCTCATAATTAAATAATTTTATGTAGGTAGGTCCAACAGAGTAAATCATTGGTCCAACTAGAAAAAAAACTAGATAAAAAAATGTTTGTTACGCTACTGGTAACATAAGGGCTAGTTTATATTTAACGCAAATAGTAGCGTTCAAAACAGGAATGCGTCGAGCATTCTTGGCACCATGTCACATGGGCACGGACTACCAGTAGATACTTCTGGTTAGGCTTGTATTACAATTAGTTCTAAGATATTCAAAATCATATTTAGGTTAATACTTATGTAAATAAATAATTTGTCATAAACAAAGTACATTTTATAAGGAATAAAATAAAAACTAGCCACTTAAGATGGAAATATTAAAAAAAACATACCTCCTTTAATAGTATTTTTAAATCATTTCACTGATCACAATTACAATTTAATTTTAGTTTAAAATAAATCCGTAACAGAATAATAGAGTCCTCGTAAGTTAGTAAACAATACTGTTTTAGTTGTAAGTGGTCGCTGCCGTCCATAGGCATTCAGAAAATTAATTTAATTTTTCATTTTATTTTTAGTTACAAATGCGCAGTTATAAGTACCAGAGATAAAATGCATCTTTTAAATATATATCTCTTCCCAAATTCTTTGAACCAGAATATAGCGCCATCTATTAAAAAAAAAATAGCGCCATCTGACACTATTGTTATAGGAGTGACAGAGGTGCCTCCAACTTTTAGTTCCAGCTAACGCAACACCTAAAATGAAAATATACATATGTTACATGCGCATGTGGAATTCAATCGCGAGAAAAAGTGCCGGATCCAACAATTTCCACCTTTTTTTAAAACTTAAACAACGCTGCAAGATCGGCAGAATTTTTCATCTGATGAAAAAGTAAATCTATAAGCGGTGTAAAAATAAAAATAGGTTGTATTTTTCAGCGGGCAGCGGCCGGCCGGCGTTGGCATTTTATTGCACTCTATTCTGTCGAATAAACGCGAGAGGGGGTTAATGGACCACTGAGGATAGCCTACCGCAATCTTAAGGACTTTGATTGCGAATCTATACGTGTAAATAAAATCTCGCTAACTTTAAGAATCGGGAAACTATAAAAAACATAGTAAAAGTTCCATTATTAAAGAAATATTGAAATGTCATCTGAATGAAACCACGCATGTAATCTTTCCCTTTTTGTAATTAATTATATAACCTATCTAGTAATTTTAAAGCCTTACACAAATTTTCGTAAGTTATATTTGTGACTACATAAAATCGTCTCTATTATATATTTTTTTTATTTTTATTCGTTTGTTACGTGTCTTAAACGCGAAAAGTATTTACTTAATTTACTTCAATTTTTACACAGAGTACCTTAACTTTTAGCCTCTTTATCAGGTTAATGTAGGAACGGAGCAATTTCTAATAATAATTATAGTTAAGGTAACTTTTTAGGCAATAATGTTTAAAAATTAAACGTGATAAAGGCTTATTTGTCAAAATACATGGTACTTTACAGTTTGTAACAGGAATTTTGCCTTATATTCCTCGGACAAATCCACAGGCAATAGCAAGTAAGTTATTAAGTAAGTAAGAGTAAATTCATATTGATACAAATGTGTCCGTTCAGTTTATGTTGCTTGAATAAATAAACAGATAAGTAACAGCATATATGTACGCTCATAGTTTCACACTAGAATTAAAGATATCCAAATAAACACCCAAAAATGAAACTCATATTCGTCATTTGATTTATGTTTTCCTAAGAACCGAACCCTAGACAATTATGGTGACCTTTGTGCCGAGCCTAATCTTTAAAAAAAATCAATCCTTTTCTCGTCGATAACTGGCAATCGCCAATCGCCGCACAATTTGTAGAGCTGTTAATAGCGAGCGCTTCCACCGTTCAACAATTTCCGACACCTAAACCGTTTCTATAATAGCTAAGCTAATTGTACGAAATTACTCTTTTTATTCTGCTTTTTTATTCAAATTAATCGTTCAATTAGGTTCCAAATGTCTCTAGAATATATGTATATTTCTTTGGGTATTTTTATAAAAGATACGCATTAGTTTATGTAAAGATATACTTTGTTTGAATATGTCACAATTGAAAAAAAAAGGTTTTATAAAAATAAACATTCATTTTTAAATATATCAAGTATGTTGAAATGCGTTATTTCCACTACTGAATAGGATTTCTCCAAGAGATAAAAGCCTCCAGCAAACGCCTACACAGTTCGATTACGAAGGACGCTACAAGTAGCATCAACATTTTCTTATAAAGATGTATTCAATACAAAATTCCATACCTACAGAATAATAAAGTTTGGACATAGAGAAATTTCACGTACATACTCCAACATATTAAGAACGAGTTTGGTATTATGTTATGCTAACAGAGGCGCCCACAAGCCTTTCGCCTCTAGTTTTAAATTAAAAACATGCTCAAACTTCTATTTTTCCTTTTTCGAAGTATGTAGGAAATCAGTTCGCTCGGAAGCCGATCTACATACCTTTAGATATGTATCATAAATGCTAGTAGGTAGTTTTCTTATGTAAAATAGTATAAATTATTAAAAAAAACTTCTTTTCTTTTCTGGTTATAAACATGAACATATTTTTAATTACTAAAGTAAGTAGCAAACGAGCATGTAGGCCAGTTAATTTTGAGCGGTCGCCACATCTCATGGACGTCCACATTCTACACTGAACACGGTCGATGTAATATATTGGGTCGTACGATAATATGATCCCAGCTGCAATTCCTAACTTGGTCACTGCGTTCGTAGGTGTATCCAGGGACCACGCCTTTGCAATCGAAACAAAGGACTTCGTCATATAGTCATTAATATTTAATTAGAAATAGTTTTAGCAGCTCAAATAAAAGCAACAGAATTAACCTCTAACATTATATTCTGCTATAGTTACAAATATGCATCGTCAAACGGTAAATATGCATACTTCGGCAAAAACTCTTTTTCTGGATGAGGATTATTGTCTACCAATGGCCAGGGTAGACAAAGACACATAGGAAATTCCTTTCGATAAATTATACTATATACATATAAACGTCATTTTATATCTTACAATAATAATCACATTTAACATGCTTTGTGCTTTGGGGCCCAATCTGTTAAAATGTTATCTAACTTGAGATATTTGAACATTACGAAAATGATCTCGACTTTCTTCGTGTTTTATAATACATAAATATTCTCAAGTAATTAGATCCTTGTCTAAGAAATGGTGAAAAAGAAATAAAAAAATGTTACAAAAATTAGATCAGACGTCTAAAAATTGATGTCAATTAAATTTCAAATGTTTCATATTTTATAAACAACTGTGCTTCAGTTACCGATGGCATTAAGTGTTTCGATGGAAAACTTAACGTCCAAAAAAGCTTGGAACTTAGAAAAGTTGACGAACCTGCGAACTCTGATGGTTCCAATAGATTAAATTATATATTCTCAATGGCAATTTGCTTTCGATCATCACGCTCTTCCAATTTTAATATTTGAGTTTAACAATTGATTTTTTATTGCCACTCTCTTTCGAATCGAATGCCGGAACTTCAATTAATTTACGTACCTACCTTTCCTTGCCTTAAATTTTATTATTTATCTACTTATATAAATGACTCACGTACATAGTCGCCTTAAAAAATTGCTGGATTTTAAAAGAGAACCGGCCAGAAAATAAACCTACGTGAATATATATTTGTTTTTTTAATAAGCGACTAAATACAAACTAAAAACTTAAAAAGCGTACATTATTGTAATTTTAATCTTTAAATAAATGTTTAATTTTATTAATTCAAGACTATTTCAAATTGTCCGAGTATTATATACTAAGCAATACTATATACCAACTGGTATATAATATATGTACCAATATTATATAGCAACTGAAAATATTTTCAGCCTTGATCTACCATAATTGCTCTGTATTCATCTTTTCTATAACAAAATATTGAAATTCATTTTACTTAATACCTTTATTTCTTTCCAGCATAAAATTAAAATGCAAAAATGGAAGTACCAACAGACATTCATAAAGTGAAAAGGATTTAAATTTGAACGATCTAATAAACCAGTTTGCTCTGCGTAGTTTTTATGCGGACTCAATTTTGGAGGTTGGTGTATGTGAAAAAAAAGAGTCCCACACTATCTGTTGGCCGGGTTCAAAAGAATAATAATTTTAGGGTGAATTTTTTCAGCGGACCGACCAACGTTCGCATTTATTGCACACTATTCCGGCGAATAAACGCGAGAGGGGGGTTAATGGACCGCCGCGGGTGGCCGCCCACTCCCCCACCGCATTGGCTGCGAATATTCAATATTTTTGCTCCTGAATCGAAGCTGGCCGCACCGAGGCTAACCACTTATTAGTGGTCCGTGATGTACGGCCTTCCAACCACAATTTATAAAGCTTTACCTTAGCTTAGGCGATCATTACTGATATTTTGGTATACAATAACGACTATTCATAATTAGACGTAGAGATGTACATACTGAGATACGAGAATATGTGCGTACAAAATACAAATATATATCCGCACTTTAAATTGTGGATCGTTATACCACATAGGCGGACTCGAAGTCAATTCCTGGCCAATAGGGAAGATAGTCTAAGCTATGACTATACATGCTTTTCCTAGGTTCTTATAACTTCCAAGACTTAAATGGATGTCGTTGTGAGTTATCACTTATAATTATAAAATGATGTGATATAAATAAATCATAATACGATATTCGGCTTTCGAGGATCGAAACCTTAGTACAAAATAAATATTGAAATAAAATAAAAATATAGTCTATGGTTATATAGGTAACTACAGTCTATAAACGAAACTTTTTCTTTCTATTAGAATTCCTATACTAGCAACAGAAAATTTCGTAACGGCATCCATTACACATAGAAACTCAGTATGGTAGAATTTTATGAGCATTTTAAAGTTTTGTTACTCTTTATTTATTTGTACGGCTTTTTACTCGATATGTCGAATTTGTGAACTAGAATAATTTGTAAATACAACACCACGGTTTGATTGGGTGCTGGTACAAATTAACGAATTTAAATTAAAAGTAAAATCCACGCGAGTTTAATGAAATCCTTTTTGCAGCGGTGGCAGGTAATCACACGAGCCTCCAATCGGCGGACTGTTTGTGGAGCTCGTTAATTGCGATCGTACCGTCGATCGAGAAATTTCCGACATCCAAGCTGTTACTGTTCCGCGCTATGTATTATACAGTGATCGATTGATCTAAGCCCTTCCATACCTAAAGCTAGTATGAGGTTGTAGGTTCAGTCTTCATATATATCAAGCGCGTCATATTTTTTTTTTTTGTAAGAGTAAGAAACGAGCATGCACGCCACCTGATGTTAAGTGGTCACTGC
>DWON01003570.1:0-17820 GCA_018251015.1 Phocides pigmalion okeechobee | reverse complement strand
GAATTAATTATTACTTTGTTTCAAGGCAAATGAAACCTGTATACAGAATTCTCCATAAGATTCTAAAGGATGTATGAAGTCTACCAATCTACGTGGCTAACGTGGTTCATATTAGCGTAATCCTCATTGTAGAAGAAATTTTTTGCTAAGTACTACGCATGTAATAGATTGTTGAGGATTGCAAAAATAATGACATAAAACGCACACAAGCAAAATAATTGTGTTCTTATAAAAGGTAATTTATCTTTAAATAGGATAAACGACTGTTTTGCAATGAACGATAGGTTGAGTAGGAACTAATTTGTACAGATATATAAGTCACGTGTTATATTTCAGCATGTTCGCTTACATAGCAGTACTGCTTCTATGAAGTCTATAAATATAACGAAGCAATTGTGATTCAGAGGACGTGAGTAAGCGGTGGCGCTTATTTTTAAAATCGAGATGAAGAAAACAGGTGACCTAGAAGTCAAAGACCGATAAAGCGACTTGAGATGTTATCAGCAGCGATACTGAAAGGTAGTTACATAAGAAAGTAAAGTTTTATATAGTCTATTACATATTTTTCATTTTTATATGTAACGTGTACTCATAATTTATGACGATAAATATTGGACTGCTGTTATTTCGAACTAGTTGCATAGTGGTCACGGCAAATTTGCCGTTACAAATATCGGTAATTAATAATCTTTAATAGTGAGTACCCGTTACTTAGCAAAATGTATAAATTCTACGATGCTATTGGTTTAAAACTGCGTTTAAGAGGACAGAAAAAGTCTAGTTGAAGTGTTGAATACAAGTGTTTATATTTTGGTGTCCACCAAATCTATGTACTAAATAATTTGGTAGTATTTTTAAAATTCGGGTAATTAACATAGACGACACTTATTCAACTCATAGCCTTAAGATTCGCTATGTTATTGGTGCTGTGAACACATAAACACCAACGAAATTTTAATTTACCTTTCAGATGTTTCTCTGACCGGGAATTAAACTAAACCCTAGCGTATTAGACCCGTATGGTTACCGTTGGACTACGCAGGTGGTCATATATGATTTTTCCATCAGATACTGTATCGGAATAAATAAATATAGTTTTCTATACTCATAGCCCACACTAAGATCCGCCTAGTCGTGGGCGTTCATAAACACCAAAGCCAAATTAGAAATCTAAGAAATTTTGCAGATGTTTGACTGACTGGGAATCGAAGTCTGAACCCTCGGCGTGTCGCTCCGTTATATTTGCAGGAACTGCAAAAACTTTCTCTGCGCTCGTGTTAATTGCATTTCGGTCCGAATATGAATTAACAATGCACCTTTAGTTCGAACGCTTTCTCTTTATTAAGAAATCGAGGGCTTTCCAAGGATGTTAAGTGAATTCAACTTCTCGTTTTAGTACCTACCTCATTTGATATTTTTAAAAACTTGGACTGTTTCCAAATACTACTATGACCACAGAGCATGAGTGTTTGCAGGATTGCAGTAATTAACACTATCTTTTAATTTATACTAACATTAGCGAATTGCCCTTTCCGTACGGATATCGCATTACACATCTTTGAAATTCTCGGCTTTTCTCTACTATAATATGCATGTATTATACATATAAACCTTCCTCTTGAAAGACTCTTTAATGAAAACCACATTATTATTATTCGTTGTGTAGCTTGATGTACAGACGATGGAAAGCGATTTTGTTTTATACTATGTAGATACATTTTATATGGGGAAACCACCTCCAATTTAACGATTCTCACCTGCATGGCACGGCTATTTCTGAGATTACCGCGCAAAAACAAACAAAGGAGAATGCTAACTATTGTCATAGGTTTAACTTCGTTAATGTCACCAATAATATATAATCTTCTATACAGACAGTAATTAGTTACAATTATTTTAATTGTAAACATAGATAAAAGCACATTTTATATTGGTTTTCTTGCATGTCCAGTTCCCGTTATAACAGCAAGATTAAATAATAACTTTTAAACCAATTAAAAGCTTTAACACTCGATAAGTTTCCTTTAAAATCAGCGCATTAGTTTTTGTGGAAAACTCGAACGAACATACAATCGAGGCAAATTCAGGCAATTAATCTTTAGTCGTATAAATACTTCCACTACTTTTGACATAAAATACTGTAAAATAAATTTTTATTACGCTAGGTACATGATTATGCTAAACCTAAACCTTTCAAAATGTCATATATTTTTAAACGAATAATTAAGAAAAATATGTGTTTACGTATAAAAATAAGATTACATGTGTTATCAGTTCACCGTACCAATGTATTCGACGATGCTACAAGGCTTAGCCAGTTTCTCTTGACTTTATTTGTAACTTAATGTATCTTTTCCGTGTACTTCTTATAAAATGAACCGCTAGATGGACAATAGAGCGAATCACGGTAAACTTTGCTCGAAGTAGGTCACGAACTCACAACTACCCACGCAGCCATCTCTACTACTTATCGACGGCTGGACGAGTAATAAATTCTTACTCAGAAATCTGGCAACTTTCCTCTATCCACACTTCGGCCATTGAAATTCCTCTGGTGGGTACACGCCTCATAGAAATAGGTGTTGCCATACTCACCGCGCTTGTCTATACCATTGATCAATATTGTTAATATTAGTAGTCTTTTAATATAAGTCCACCATAATTAACCAAGCTCGGAAAATAAAAAGCCTATATCTATTAAATAGTCGCTTTTTTCCATCAAGGAGCTCATTTAAATTTAGAAGATATTTTTATTTGAGTCATTAAATAGAAAAAAATACACCAAACACATATCTGAAAATGCGATCCAATCGCAAGATTCTATTTAACCTCAAAAGGAACGACACAAAATCAACTCGGCGACTTTCAAGTAGGCGAATTTTCAGTTACTTTCACTTGCAAATATTTATCTTGTAAATATTTTATAACGAGAGACTTAAATAAATATTTGCTGCTTTCGTAAATATTTAATAACACCGAAATTGGCTGCGGCAATGTGTTATATTAAGGGAAAACGTTTTATGTTTGCAGGCCGCCATTTTGTCATTCGCATCATTCAATATGTCCTCCATTTGCATGTCCGAGTGAATCCTCTGCAGCGCCAGCTCGTGACGGAAATAAATAATTACACATGTGTAATCCACATACGAGCAATATGTTTTATTACAGATTTTGCAATAAATTGTATTTTATATACACGCCTTGTTTGTTAATTTTGCTTTTTGATTTTGCGAAACTGCTTTTGCAATTTATAGTATATTTTTGAACATTGATTTCAGATAAATATTTCCACCATTATTTTGTATGAGTTGTAGGAAAACTTATATTCATGTAATTTAAGTGACAAAAGATAAAACAACCATGAAGAGTTTTAATCAAATGTATGTAAAACAAAATTCTTACCCGAAGTTGAGTCATAAATGCCTTATTAATACTGGGACGCCGGATGGAGTGTCTCAAAATGTCACATATATTTAAAATATTCGTACTTTACAATTTGTTTAAAAAATATTTACATATTTACAATTTTGAAAATCTTAAAACTAATTACATTAAAAACCTAACCTAAACAATCTAAATGGAGTCCGTGCCAATGCGGCATGGTTCCGAGAACATAGCAATCGCAATTCTTTGCGCGAGATATGAACCAGCTTAAAAATAAACTTTGAACATGTTGGATTTCGAAAAAAAAATTGTTACACAGTAAATTTAACAGTATTATAGCTATTTTTATTTAAGATATAAAAAACATTAAAAAAGGATAGAAAAAGATGTGCGTCGCAGGAAAATTAATATGAATTATAAGATTTTTTTCAAAAATCTATCTTTAACATATCGTCAGATATACACGACATTTTACTTCGAAGTCTCGAAACTTAAGGAGCAATTCGGCCCTTGAAAACCCTCCAACTAAGTCGAGTCGCACTACTTGACCCGAACTAGATAACTAGATGGGGCTAGATCTTCGGCCAAATATGTGAAATATGCTATTGTCAACAACGTTTGTTCAGACTCACAAACATTAGGAGCCATTATGCAAAGCACAGTTGCTAAAGGAGTTTATGACAACATTTCGGCGAAGTTAATGGCTTAAATCTCCACATTAGCAACGTTTTATAGAACATTAAAGGGCTAAGACAAGAACATATTATGCAGTAAGAGTATAAAAGTAATTTTGAATTTAAGGAGGTCATTCCATATTTGGATATATAATGAAGAAAATAAAACGAGTGTCTTAAGAACGTATTCCGATAGTACCTAATCAAGTTATAAGTTATGTGGTATTTAATAAATAGCAATTGAATTTTTGTTTCCATTGAATTGTAGGTGTCCTTCTTTTGGATCAGCGCTAAATCTCAGTATCATAATCTTGCAATTGTCAATGACCAAGCTGTTATTAGTGTAACTTTTATACCTATTACACAAATAACTCACTATTAATTATCACAATGTTACAAATCTTTAAAAATAACAACCATTATAAAAAAATTCAGCATACATTTTTTGCCGACAGCTCTACTTGGTTCATGCATATCATAAACATCAAAATTAATTTTAAATATATGAAAAAAATCGAAATCATAAATAAACACTGAAGTATTACAGCAAATAAAATCGTAAAGGCACTTCACATTTAGTCTCAATTTACATTAAATACACGTTCGACTTAAAAGCCCGTTAAATTGGCCTAAACGTTTTTGGACCCCGCCGAGTACACGAATGCTTCGTCGACTTTAAAAGAGGAGCTTCCTTAAAGCTTGACAAATTTGGCAAGCCTTTCACCCAACTTTTCAATGGTAAAAAGCAGGTAGGACATTTAGACCAACCGCCGTAAACGGGAACAGGGTATTATTAGTTACACATACATTTTACAAATCCAAATAATATAAGGAATGTGAATTTGGGTATCATAAGCGTGGCATATATATACTACCTGAAATGAAATTTACTTATGAATTACTTATTATTTATAGATTAATCAATCTACATATTCAATAGGTTTGTACAAAATAAATGTTTGTACAGTAAATAAGATTGATATAGACTACCTAGGTCATATTATATTACAAAATCATGTATAAAAATAGTTGTCTCGTTATTTGATCACGTATCATCCAACTATTTATCAATTATAAATTATATAAATAATGTAAGAATATTTATTTATGTAAGCCATTCAAGTGCAGCTGCAGCAGGATTTTTTTAATTTATTGAGAAATAACAAACTGGAATGCAACCCACATGAGATAAAGTTCTTTGTATTAATTACCAATACTATGTGGTACGAGAGGAAAAACGCAGTCAAAAGTCAAACTCAGCCGATTATCGTTTATATTATATTATATTCGATTATATTATAGTTTATTGACGGTCAAAAACAAATTCTGTAAAGAATCTTCTTTGTATAAAATATTTTAATTTAGATCTTGATGCTATTGAGAACTAAGTTGGAATGTCTAAGAACGCAGCAGGTCCATCAAACTTAAAGGGCAAAACTACACTGCGGTTTAGAGACAGAAATAAATTCCAAGTTAGATATTGTTGAAAACTTACTTCAAAAAGAGTTGTACCATGATATCCTTTATTACTATAAATATTTAATAATCAATAATGACACATTTTTTCGGAAATCATGTTTCCTCCTAAAGATTGTTCAATAGTTCATTAAAAAAAGTTCTAACACAAAACCTTAAAACACTGCAAATACTCAATAAACATTAATGCAATAAATCATGTTGCATGGATTGCTAAAACAATGTTGTTACGACAGAAGCAAACTCATTATCGAATGAGGATCATCTGACAAACCATTAATGGCTATAAACCTGTACCGCAGATAAAAAGTCAGCACGAGAGTAATGTCTTTCAATGACGCCTGCGCAGATGCGGAAATGGCCACAAAAAATGTACACCTGCCCCTACTTGACAAGTGCACAAAAAGGGTCTATTTAACAAAAAATAAGGGAAGTTTATCGAAGTATTATTTGAGCAGGACATTTTGACGTTCAGTGAATTATGGAAACAAACAATTTAGCAGGATAAACGGACTAAAATGATCTTATGCTATTTAATATTTCTATATCTAGATATAACTTTACCAAATTTAAAGCATTCGTTTTTTAAATGATTTGGAAAGAGGACTTTATTATATAAAAATGTATTAACACACAGTTTTAGTTTTAAAATATTCGTGGAAAAGAACGGTTTTAGACGAATATTGTTCAAAAGCTCTACGCTAATCTTGTCATTTTTGAAACATAGTTGAGGAAATGTAATAAATAAGAAATTTCAATTCCTAGCGAAGTCATCTCAAATACTTCAGAATAGTGAAATTTCTACAGACGTCGCAGAAGACATTTCGCTTCAAGAGCCTCGAGGAGAAGCGCATTTGAATAAGACGCAGCTTATGTTCTTGCATTACGTCAGAAACAACGAAATACGCAATATATATTATGTTATTCCATTTCTACTCACAAAACTGGATTCTAGTGCTTATAAAATAAGTATATCACCATTTATACTTCAGAGCTACACCTTATGAATCATGTTATGTGTAATCCGTTACACCCACGACACGCCCTCCCTTCACTATAAAATGTTTTATATAATCATAACTAATTTTCCAGACTCTTCAATGCGGCTTTGAAATTCAACTAAATCTGCACACGAGGACACAATAACAAAGAACGGTGGTAAAACTATAGTTCGACCGGGGAAGTATCACTGCCGCCTTCAAGATCCACCTTGAAGCAACTTTTATGTTTATGTGGTTGCTGGCGATACTTAACAGCGAGGCGACCATCTGAGTCCTCAGGAGTACATCAACACGCAGCCATAGATTAGACACAACACCCCCGAGGATAGTTGTCTCAACAAATATCTCGCTTGGGTTTTTCCAGAATATATTTTAGCGTATTGCTATATGTTACAGGAAAAACTGGTTTTATTTTACTTACATCTCTTGAAAATTGACATTATTTCTTGACAGAAAAAAAAACATAATGTTTACCAAAAGCCAATCCTTCTCATATTAAGAAGACATAAGCTGAGCCAGGATTTGCTCGGAAAGCGTGGTAAGATTTGGTACCTGATATCATGCCACATTGCCACCTGTATCATGTGTATTTTTAAGTTACTAGAAAATATGACCCAATTAACGACAAAATTTAAGTGAATGAGCTTATAATTTTCTTGGACAAGATTTTTTGCCACGAGATAAAACGAGCTCTTCTTTTTTATGACTTCATTAAGCTCGTTTTTGCGTTCTTTGTAAATTTAATCTATGTAGACGTATTCTACAGAGTTTAATAATATTGGTTTTCAAGTGGATTAAAGCCTTAATGGGTCTTTACCAAATGGCTTTGATTTTATGGCATGCTCTATCATTCATCATCACTAAAATAACGCGTGAAATGGCAGTAAAGAGCACAAGGTTTGAAAATAACAAGCACCTAAGTTAGCTATCGCCCGAGTTTAAACAAATAGAAAAAAATATATATTACATGCGCCAAGATTTTGGATTCAGAAGCGCAGTTCCCTTTGTTCCTGTGTAAACGCGGTTCAAAATGGAAACCCACTTCATAAAAATCTTTTCACCCGTTTGCATTAGGAGCGAATTTTTGCCAAACAATAGTTCATGAAACGTTGTAATGACTTTTCATATTAAATGCGAGATTTTATGACCTCCATATTTGTATGGCAAGTCTTTTCAATATGTGCCTCCTCCACTTTATCCAATTATTCATGGTAATGACTGGTTTATTTTCCACACTTTGCAATTAAATTGTGCATAAAAGTGTTATTTAAATAACGAGTTATACGATGCATGGACGACAGAGTTCCGTTCGCAATGCAATTAAGGGTAATGCGTCTAGATATACAGATAATGCATCTTAAAGTGTACGTAGTTAGCTCCAGTATTGGAATAGTACAAAATTTGTTTTATTACAGAAAATATCTCACAAAATTTGATTCTTGTGACGTTACTAAGCCTAACTTGTTATGGAGAAAGGAATTATATGACTACCTTTGATCCCTCATAAATTTTTCATAACCCAAAATAGCATTAATTATGTAACAGAGAATTGTAATAGGACTTTTCGTGTTAATTAATGATCCTCTTGCCCTGGGGAAGAATCGAGATGAGGAGGCTAATTAATCAGGACTATTTCAGTTCGGCAATATATTCCAATGCGGTATCGCCGCATCTGTGGACTTGATGACGTATTTATAAATTCCTAAAAATATCAGACGGATGTGGATTACATGGGCACTGCTACACATAGGTATTTATGTTATATGGGGGAGATGTTCCAAAGACATCTGATCTCTTGGGCGCTATTTCAAGTTGTCGGGATTTTGACCCAGAATTCCGCGTATACGATTTAGTCAAGGAAATGCGCCAACAAGTCCCTTGCAAAATATCTAATACGCTGTTCTCAGAACAAGTAAACCTCATTCCTCGTTTTGCCATCCTCCATACGGGACCTTAGGGTTACAACAAAGTAGCGTCTTCTCGGTATAACCCAATAAACTGTCACAGCCTTCATTCTCACCGCTCGTGATCCTGACAAATCTAACTGTACGCTTGTATGAACAACATATCATTTTTTACAACATAAGCAGTAATAAGAGATAACGCAGTACAAAAAACAAGAGATGTACAAAGTAAATGTGTCCGGCTTACGTCTCAAAGGCAGAGCTTTAAATGCAACTTATCTTAATTGGATATCTTGTTTAATATTAATACCGCCTCCGATGACTTCAGTTTATAATCACGCATTGGCAAAGATATTTAGGATAGGATGCCTAAACACCTGGTGGCGGGTCGTTTCCGTGGACATTTTAGAGCTAAATTATGCTAATGTGATATTAATTCAGACACGCCATCCGTTTAAAATCGGCAACCTCGTTTGCTTTTGGAGAACCAAGTGTTTTGAATGCAAATAAAAATATTGTATTATTAGTGTCGCAATATAGGTAATGTTGATTATAATTAAATTAATAAATTTCCGAGGAGCACTAATTACTATTAGTATTAATTTTGATTTCTAGCAGCAATGCGTTGATTTATTTCTATCAAATAAGCGGTAGTACGAAATGTAAGCTGCAAATAATATGAAGAAATAGAATCCCATTAAAAATATATAACAGATGCAAATAATGCGTACGTTATCTCATCAGTTTCAAATTAATTTCAAACGCTATGATATATTTTTCTCGACGATAACAAATTTTAGAGGAAGTGAATTCATCAGATTTTATTTTTTAATTGAACATTATCAATCGAGCGTGCAGGTTATATAATGTTAATTGGACTGCAGCCCATGGACGTCCACGTATAACATCAAATAGGACTAAGTCCTGGTTGACATCGCGCACAGATGCGTTGCCTTCGTGAGGACTGAGATAGTCGCCGCTTGTAAGTGTAGCCGACATCTCCACAACCGAAATACAAGTAATGCTTTAGGACAGATTATGTGGGCGGCCGTTTGACCCCCCGGTTGAATTATAATTTTACCATATTAAAAATGTTAGTAACTTCACGAACTACCAACTTCCACAAGCCATCAACAACATACAAATTGTACCGTCAGTGTGTTGCAATCGGAATATTAAATAATTGTCTACATGAAACATAGAGCAATGTCTCGGACCATGACATCATCTGCATTGTATTGTAGAGAACGTTTTGCTTATCGTGTGCATGACTAACTTGGCCATAGCTCATTTACGACCATTTTCTAAGGTTTAGGCTACTTATGGACAGTCAAAAGCTTAGGTACTCCGGTTTGAGAAGCATCAAAAGTATTTAAACCTGCAGTAGCTAACCATACTTAGTCCTTAGATGTGATGCTTCCATCTAGTCAAAATTAGGTAGAACTGCTTGTATTTATAGAGTTTTTATACATGATCAGTAGTGATTGTACCACCCGATAGTAGGTGTAGTATGCCCACTATCGAGTGGCCTGCATGAACCTTTTCCACTTCTATTAGATAAAACTAAACCTTACCATAGCAGGCGAGGTTATCCGCAGACGTGGAGATTTGATGTAAACATTACTACAGCTTCTTTGTATTGGTGAAGTTACAATGATAATGATCCGACTTAAAAAAACTTTTTATAGTATGGAAAATACACCAAAAATTACTCATCTTATGTACCCACAATCATATTTTGCAATAGCTGTTGATTGTGTCCTCGCTCATGTTTGTTTAAATTTTTAGATTTTTTCCAGATTTTCTAACTAAACGTTCTCATATACTCACACCTGTAACTTTCAAATTCATACAACTATTTTACTTATACACCGATTGAAACGAATGAAGTGAATCCGACTGCAATATATTAAAGAAAACCGCGATGAAATCGGTTGAGCCCCTTGAACGTGTACAAATGTACAAACAAGCAGGCCATAATTCTAACAATAGTTTTAGGTGGTATTGCGTTAATAAACTTGGGCTTTTATTATTGATATAGATTAAATTTCTGCTATTAAAATATGACTAAACATTTGTTTTTGACAATAAAATTGCAAAAATACGATCATTCCTTTCCTCATTTGATTACGCACAAAACTTTGATATGGTAAGGTATCTACTGAATAGCATTTCTTTGAGAAACATGACTAGCATGAGTCAAGTTAATAAAACGCTCTGTTTACTCATACAATTAAAGACTTTCGGAAACGGCAACGGGAGCTCTTCGCATGGACACTATAATTGATTTCTCATTACATATCTAAGTAGAGATATACCTTTTTTTCTTGCATCAAGAGAGGAATTTAAGCCGGTTTGATAACAAAACAAACAAAGATAGCTAAACCTACAATGACGTACGTTTTACTTTCAATTTTTAAGATGATACAATTTTGATACTATTATATAACAGTGAACCATTATCTGTTTGTTTGCTTGTTTTTATATAATGTCTTACGATTCGCTACTAGATGTCGCCAGTTAACAGCCCAACTTGCCAAAGCCAATGCCATACGTCATTCGTCCCAACGCCAGCCAGCCGTACCGGGAGTGGGAAGTAGCCAATAAACCAGCCAGACAGTGGTTTGCATGTCATTTGTCACAAGTAAACTGTTAAGTGAAACTGTTTGGATTACAAGCAAAAATGTATCTTTGAAGATTTGTTCCAGCTGTTAGGAACGCGAAACTAAATAATCCAGCTGTATTATTATACAGAGTCCTTGTGTAACTGTCATTTTTTAGAAGTTGATATCAGTCATCCATGGATAGCGGGGTAACCTGTTACTATCATGGATTGCATGTTCTATTGCTAGTTCAATTTCCTAAAAAAAAATGACAACTTTTTTTGTACACATTTTGTAGACCTTAAAACAATATTCTCGATGTACTCTTGATACTATTTCAGTTAAAGCAATGATATTCTCAGTACTTCTATTTTGCAGATGTAATAGAATGTAAGTCTTGAAGTTTCCTACTTGAGTATTTTAGACTTGACTTCATAGCAAATGTTATAAATTGCAACACTGGAAAATCAAACAGAAAACTCAAGCCCTCAACTCAATTAAAGCAAGCTGTCATTAATGATAAATCATAAGATTTTTATCTATAGCCCTCATTGTACAATACCTCTTTATCACACACCTATTTAAGTTTATCTTGTATAACATAATTTATCTTTATTATATAATACAGTTCACATACTACAGTTTTACTGATAAAGATTACGTGAGCCAATGGTATAGATTTATAGATTAACTACCCATATTTACTCTGTGGTCCCAAATTTGATTCCTCATTTAAAAAAATGTTTACTGAAAGGATATTTCTTCTCTCTGATGCCTAAGACTCATGCATGTTTTTGCATGAAATTTAGGTCATCATAAGCCATGGAAAACCACATCCAATATCAAACAGGACTGAAGTCTTTATGTGCAGTCGTACATTGCTCTGCTATTTCTCAGATTAAAGACACTTGCTTGACATGCCCTCCCTTACTCCCTTATTATGGAATACTCTTATTAAAACACATGATTGGAGGCGACCATCTTAACTCAAAAGTAGGAACGCATCTGCGTCCATCCTTAAATATAACTTCTGTTCTATTTGAGATTGGATGTGGGTTATCCATGGGCTGCAGTGACCACTTACCGTCAGGTGGCCTGCATGCCCGTTTCTTACTCCTTGACAATTAAAAAAAACCTGATTATCCTGAGAGTTTATACATTATTAAGTGTGTACAAGTATGTTACTTCATTTACCTTGAAAAGTATTACCTACTTACAACATCTCTGTGATTAAGCAGTTTATAAGGTTTATAAGACTGTAATTTAATTACCCCATAATATCAATAATTACATGATAATTTGCTTGAATTTGTAATAAAACAAAAATGTATACTCCTTAGTATTTATAATGCAAGATTTTGCTTGAATTCAACATTAAGTTGAAAATAAATGACTCTGTGAGTTGAACAAGGTTTTAACTAACCCAATATAAGTCATCACTGCTGCCGATCAAAATCTGCAATGACCTCAGACTTTAAGTTTGTTGTCTTCAAAAGGTTTTTTTTTTATAAAATGTAAGCAGCTACGCATGCAGTCTACCTGATGGTTAGTGGTCACTGTGGTCCATGGACATCTGTAAACAACTCCATAAAGAACACACCTCACTTGAAAATAATCACATACGTGTGTCAATTAATGAATACTAAGGTGGTTACCTTATTTAAAGTGAGCCGAACACATGTAATTTCTTTCTGTGGAAACACATGTAAGGCTTTCCGATCAAATTGTATAGGTTTTGCCTCCTCACTTGCTTTGCTAAGCTTGGTCATATGGTTGCAATGCCCCAATTCTTACAGCAACCTTAATGCAAGGTATTCTTTGTGACCCATGATCATCATTAAGTCCAGACCCAATCCTTGAAAATAACCTCGATGCCTAGAATCCACCATAGTATTTGCTACCTTTGAGACCTATCTTGGGACACAGATATCACATAGGTACCATGGTTATCAGTTGCTTCTCTTAAGTTGTATAAAAATATTTTCAAAGTTATTTTATTATATAAGAGTCTATTCTGAATCCTGTTAAGATTTTATCAAATTATATTTATTTTGAATAGTTATAAAAACATTCAACCTTGAAACATTTAGGTAAGCAATTAGGACTTTAAAGGAAATATCATTTCAATTCTATTTACTTAATAAATTTGGTAACTTGTGTCATTATAAAATCTACACTAAGTATAAACAATAGAAAAATATTTTCAGAATTGATTATATGGAAATCTTGGTAGATGTACAGAAATATAATCATTATGTATTAATAAGGAGGCATTTACATATCCAATTACCAAATTATCTGAAGTGGATGTTGCAAGACGACTCTTAAAATCCTAAACAATAAAATTTTGATTTTTTTTTTCAGAATTCCAGTTAACATTGTACAATAATCCTTTTTTATTATTATTTTATATTATATTTGAGAACCCCAAATCTACTACTTTTTGTTTTGGTTTTCATACTCTAAAGAATAATTTCTAATAAGAAAGACAATATTTGAAGTAAAGATCACCATCAAGTAGGGTTGAAGCACAGTAGTTAAAGTGAGTGTAATATAAATGCCTATAAAGTACCATAATTATTATTGTATGAAGTTTGTCTCGAAGTAGCTACGATGCCGCTCACGCCTACACAGGTCACGCGTGTGTGCTGTAGGCACTGTACAAAAGTGGTCAGTCCGGTTCACCAGACACCCACACCATTATCGCGAACAACTGCACTCTTGAACACCTTTACAAATAAATATCAACTACGAATAATCTGGATAAATATATCAGAAAGCTAAAAAAAAAACTTAAGTCTACTGCGAAATATTTATTTTTTACTAAAATAACTACTTAAATTTACTTAAGTAAGAACTAAATAAAGAAATTACTAAAATATTTCAAGAGGAGAAGTAGCATGAAAATACATTTGCAAGTGTACGAGGTGTGATAATAAAAACAAAATAAATAAAGTGGACGTGAAGTGTGCTTTTACCTTCATTGTCGGTGTTTCCTTCGGCGTTGTGGGCCGAAGCGACCAAAACTCCGATGCACAGCACGCTCAAAAATCTCACAATCATTTTAACTGCAAATGACAGCACTGAGTTCACAGTTTTATCGAAAATAACTATTTTTTATTTCATACACTCGGCATAGTTGTCCCGATGACACTCGCGCCGCAGAGAAGCGATCGGCCTTTCTTTCGCAAATGGCGGCGGATGACGGATGTGTTCATCGATTGCGGCCGAGCCTGCGCGTTTATGAAGTCCGTTTCTAGATTAAATATTTTTGACTATTGCAACCCAAGTATGAAGTTTCTGAAGATTGCTATTCTTCATTGAATTTGGCCACATAATCCATAAAAAAGTGATTATCATCATTTAATATTAATTTAATAATTAATTATATCTTTCGATCTAATAGGTCTACTGAACAGTTTATTCCATGCTTTATGGCCCAATGTGAAATTATTATAATTTTCTCAAAAATATTAGTAGTAGGATTTATATAGTAGTAGGATTACATAGTGTACATGAATCTGAATTAATCTTTGGTATACTGTATACGAGGTTTTGCTTATGTTTTTTTTTAATTTTCTTATCTATTCATTACCTGCGTATGAATATCATTTTTGAATTTACTAATTAATTTGTATTGTATTTTATATCCACATCTCTTCACTTCTTCTTGTATTCATTGTTAAAATAATTATATAATAACTAGATTTAATTAAAATATATATTTTTCTACTGATTTACGAAATTTATTTATATTGACGTTAAATAAGATGTTATATTTTTATTTTAAATGTTATCTAATAGAAACATTGAAACAAGGTAACCTGTTGTCACAAACTAATAATAAACGTATTTTTTTTATCCTGTAATATGTTTATTTGGAGGATTTTCAATAAATTTTTATATTCTTCCATCAAACTTTATAAATGCACATTGAAAAAATGAAAAAAAGTAAAAATATATTTTCTTACAGCAACACCGGAGTTTCGAAAGTTCAATTTCGCATGGCGGACGTGCAAGTGAACTCTGTTATTTGTTGGTGATAATTTCAATTATTATCTAGTTGTGGTTCCTTATGGAAAGGCAAATTTTCATGCTTCTCTTTCTTTGTGGCCGTGCTTTATTCATTCCTTAACATCGGATATGTTCTAGTGTTGAACGTGATTAGATTTTAGTGGAACAAATGCAAATTTTCTCAAAGATGGGAAAATGTGACGAAAATAATGTGCAAGTGAATATGGGGGACTCGGCGTCCCCCATGAAACCAGACAATTTTTCGTTTACCGTGCCCCCAGAGGCCCCGGTGTTCGAACCCACCCCAGAGGAGTTCCTGGATCCATTGGCGTACATCAGCAAAATAAGACCAATCGCTGAGAAGTCAGGAATATGCAAGATAAAACCCCCCGCGGTAAGCCACTTTCTTTGTCACAAACTGATGCATTTTACCGTTTTCGTCCTAATTAGTCGATATTTTGTTGTAAAATAAAACTGTTGAATGAATTTCTAACCCTACAGCGCACGTTCAGATCGTCTTGTGATGCAACCGTGCAGCTCGCCTTGTTTAGTTACATGAGATGTAATTTTTAGTTTTTTTTTTATAAATATCGTATAATATTCGTAACATACCATCCCATTGCATATTCACTTGCGAAGCGCATACAATTATTGTCGAATGCAGTCGCATATTGTTGGAGTAGGCTGGTTGCCATTTTGTGTAGTTCGTGCCCTCGGCCTACGATAGTTTAGATAAAAAAATACTACGAGTGTTTACGTAGTCAAAAGTGATCCATTTTTTTGTCCCGATATTCTAATGATTGCTTGATAGACCCCCTTGAATTACCACATTTAGTTGTAAAAGTCATTTTTCAAACAGTGATGTGTAATGTGTTTTTCTGTAACTACATGCAATTATTAATATGCAAATTTAATTTAGATGATCCTTGTACAAAATTAACTCAATTGTAAGTGAATAGGTGTGTCTGTAATTGAATGAAAATATTATGCATGTCCAACAATGTAAGTGAATTTTGACTAAACATGGCTGACAGTGATGGGTGGTAAATTGTCACAATATTACTGTTAGTTCATTGCAACTATCTAAAACCCAACTAAATTATCATAGAATGAGTGATAAGTGCAAATTAACTTTATCTTTGCAATTACATAGAGTATCTATCTTCCTGTGAAGTAATACTTGTGAAAGGTTGTTAAAATCCAATGTAAAACAGAACTTTGCTGTATAAAATGCTGGTTACAAGGAGAATCTTATCTTATATTTTAGAGATCATATTAATTACTTATAGAGCATTTTCACCAAAATTAAGATGACATTTAATGAAAGTATTACATTGACTTACACCAACTTGTATAGTACCTTATTAGTAATCAAAATTTACATAATTTCTGTATATTTGTCAATGTAAGAGTGATACATATTTGGTGAAATGATATGTGTGCTTTGATTGTGGTTGTATTACAATAGCTAAAATGTGAATTATTCTTTCTGTTTAGGTAGAGACATGTGGTTACTGATTCACCTAAAATGAGTGTGGTACTTTAGTCCTCAGGAGTAGGAATCCAGGATTAATCTCAGATAGGCATTGTTTTCAGACTTGATTACAGATGTCTATGAATGGTGGTTATCTTATTGCGATGAGAATGCTTGTGTTCACATTGGATGCTGTATGTTTGTTCTTATTTAATAAAATAGGAAGGAAAACAATTCAGTTGCTCTAATTCCTTTATTTTTTATAAATAAAAGACATGTTTAACATGACATTATTTTATATATAAATATTACGATAGTAAATTCCTTGAAAACATTAAATATTTTATGTCTTAATCAAATTGAAAACGAACAGGTAAATAAGCCAATTCCAGCCCTCTCAAATGCTTATATGTCATGCATAACTAACAGGAGTTATTTGTTTTATTCCATCCCTCCCAAATTGTCATATGTCTTATGTAATTGATAGCTGAGCTGACCTGATAAACTTCGTTCCACCTAAGAGAAAATGAATGAGCATATTTAGTATTCTAAAATTAATGGTAAATTAACAGATAATTATTGATTCCTGACAAAGATTACACTTTATCAAATTGTCAACCGTACACAAACACAACACTAGACCAAATTACGTTTAGCTGTCATCGGGTATTCCATGTCAGATGTGTTTTTGTTATACCCCGTTCTATAGTGACTCGTCACGTCACACTGGATCACGGTCGAACGGGATAAAAAGTATCCTATGTACATCTTCCGGCTATCTCCCTTTCAATTTTTAGGCAAAACGGTTCAGATGTTCTTGAGTTATAAATAGTGTAACTAACACAATTAATATGATAGTATAAGCAAAGCACAAAACACAATACAACTTACAAATAATTTACTGAACAAATGAATAACTAGACAAATTTTTACTATTTTCTGGTCTTGGTATTGTTAAAAGTATGATACCACAATGTACGCTATAACAGATGTCTGATACTCTTAAATAATACCTCGAGCAAAAGTGAGTCATCCTGTGTAACCAGAGTAAAAGCCCTAAATGATGTAACATTTGGTGAGATATTAAACAGTGAGCCTCGGTAATTAAAGGGATGTTTTGCAAGTTGTTATAATAATAAGCGTTTATTTTCCATAATTGTTAACATTTGCAAATAAACATTTTAAACTTTTTTTTTTTACATAATGAAAGAGTAAGAAACGGGCATGCAGGCCCCCTGATGTTGAGTGGTCACTGTAGCCCATGAACATCTATGTCTAATCTCAAATAGA
>DWON01003569.1:0-17821 GCA_018251015.1 Phocides pigmalion okeechobee | reverse complement strand
ACTCTTGAGGACTAAGATGGTCGCCTCCAATAATGTGTATCCGGCAACCACACCTCCCCAACCGAAACACAATATATAAAGAACATGTTGCTTTACGGCGGGTTATGAGGGTGACGGTGGTACCGCCCCAGGCGAGATCTAATGGCTCTACCACCTTTAAAATATTATCAAAGTCGTAGAATGCTATACGTATAACATACATATACATATACAAAATATGTGTGTGTCTACTCCGATGCAAAACTAAAGTTTACTTCACTGTATATGCACATAATTATTGTCATTAATAAAATACTCCAAAAAAAATTAATTTTTCGAGTACCCCAAGTGTAAATTTGAATACAAATTTGCATTGTTCTAGATTAAAAAGATTATAAGAACCAGATTGCGCAGTACACAATAATCTTTATTACAACATGCTTTAGAGTTAACGAATATATTAATTTCAGTCCTCATAAATCCATACCAGGCTTCATATGAAAGGCGATTATTAAGGAGTAAACATCAAAAATATAGTATCTTCGATAAGACTGCAGAATTTTATATGAAATAAACCGAAGCTTGTCTATTTGCGACTTTCGCAACTTAATTTTAATTTCGTGATTGTAATTTAAACTTTCTCTTTTGAACTTATGAATCTACTTTGCAATTAATGTTGCTGATATCACAGATCAAGAAATGCCAACGGAATTTCCATTTGGAATTGACTTGCTCAGCCCGTGGCCCTGTTTGTGCGACCTACTTAATTTTTGTAGCTTAGGAGTAATAAACGAATGTACAAACCTCATCACATCTGTATTTTTATGCGGGAAGAGTAGCAAACGAACATACAGGCTACCTGATACTAAATACACATCCCATGGACATCCACATACAATCTCAAACAAGAAGTCTTATGACGTCTTATAAAGTTTTATCTTAGCTCATACGTAAATGTACTCGTATAACTCCTCGTGAGGACTGTGATAATCGACTAGATTTTAAGTGTAGACGGAAACCGCACTTCTTTAACCGAAACACAAGAGTTGCTTCACGGTGGATTATGAAGACTGCGTTGTTTACTCCCTAGTCGAACCTAACTATAGTTCAAACAGGGAAATATCATACTATAATCAGATAGGATAAAACCCAATATGATTATACCACAGCTCCGTAGCCTTTAAGACTTTGACTACTAAATGAAATCGTCTTGTATAATGAACGTAGTTTGAACCAAAAAGCTTAATAATAATATTATCATAAGACAATACGTGAGTTTTTTATAGAAGCAAATACCACGAAAGATGACATTAATTAAGGCGCTTTGTGCTAATTTTCCTTTCAATCAAATGACAACTCCGGATGCAACCACGCACTAACACCGCAGCCACGCCATCCGTTATTGTTCTTCGATCTAAAACTGGTAATGCATTAACTTAAGGTATATGTATCTTTAGAATAATATAAATAAGATAAGGTTACATTATATATGAATATACCTATCAAAACGAAACGTATCCTAAGCCTGACCAAATATCGTATTTTTTATCGTAAAGAATGATGAAATTGGAAATCTATTTGTCGGTTTATTAGCATACAACGGACACAAATATGTTGTTTTCATTATATTTGAGGATGTTTAAATGAAAAAATATTTTCCCAAAAAGTTTGAACGCAGAAATGAAACATAGATTACCACATACATATTTTACGAAAAAGCAACGCCGATTCGACATTTCCTAACGTCCCTTCAAATACTCACGGTGTTTTCGATGTTATCTTTCTCAAAATTCATAGCCGTAAGGTATACGACCGCCCTATTATTTAGATGAGATGAAAAATCTTCGAATATCACTGTCTTTTGCGTTTTTCGGACCATTGCGCATTTGGTAATAAGCCGTTCTGTAATGTCAACATTAACCTTGGCGCGGGTTTTTTGCAGCCATTGTGTGAATGAGGCAAATAAGCAGATCGTCGTATAAAATTATAAGGGTTTTTATCCATAAAACGGTACAGGCTGACGGCGCATCTTAAGAACACCTTTTACTTTAAGAGGAAAATATTTAGAATTTATTAGTCTTTATTACGTCGTCATTTGTATTATTACCTTCTTGAAGAGATCAATAAATGTTTATTGTTGTATTTTTGTATGAGAAGAGTATCAAACGAGCATGCTAACCGCATATTGACGTTAAATGGACGCTGTATCATATGGACTTCCACATTCAATTTGAACTGAAGTCTGAACTGAAGTCCTGTATCGTGGTACGTAGATGCGTTGCTATAGCCAAAAACTAAGATCGTCTTGATACCAGGTAATCACATATCTTATAAAAGTCATTATAGTTTTCTTTTTATGTTTATAAAGAGATAACTGCTAATGTACAGGCTCCGGCCAAATATATCAAAACTTACCTATACCTAAGCTTTACCTATGTTTTCAAATTTGCGAATAATTCTTGTTATTAACATAAGAAACATTGCCAATTTTGATCCATTGCCTAATATTGTTCTTAAAATTCTTTTGAAGGAAAATCATTGAATAATTGCGTAATTTATATAGTCAGTCAATTATAGGGTATACATAACATACCTGAAACGATGAGAGTTGAGAGACTAAGCAGAATATCATCGACAGAGTTGTTTCATTGCGTCAGCTACACGTATTAATAAGCCGCCGCTGTCGTCGACAGGACATGTTCTGTTGCAGACCTCGTATGTTAGCGCATATATTTCCAACTGAATCAAGATGTCTCCTTCGCCATTCTCGATTATCCACAATCGACGATTCATCAACTCGATAGCGCAGTCTCTCGTTACACTTCACTAGCACAGTTATTATTGTGTACGAGTAACTAAAATACAGGATACTTATTAATTTTCACACTGTTACATGGAAGTATAAAGGAGCTTTAACTTGCGTATTGAAATAAAAGAATGTGCAAAAAAACGTGAGTAGGAAATTCAAAAATACGTTAGTGCTTCGAAAACAGATTATAACAGAGCATGTAAAATTAATTGAGTTTGCACTAGCAAAAACTAAATTGGATTTTAAGGCTTCTGAAATTTTTAGTCTAACAGGTTTTTTGCTATAAAGTTGAAACTGGGGTAAAATCGGCTAGTGCACTCGGATGGCAAATAGAGTGGATCCGGTGACGACGGCTCGCGTACGTCGCGCATCGATCAAGCTAGCCAGCGAGCGATGTTGGTTGCAAATCCCTATTTGTCTTACACAAGGTCGAATAGAACACCGACGGTATAAAGGAAATTAAACTACCATGTTGTGAAGTTGATGCATATAAATACAATAATAATAGTGAGTAGAAGATAAATTTTATTTTGCACAATGATTTTGATTGCAATTCATGCGGACTGTCATTTGACATTTAAGGAAATATATATTTCCGTCTCATTCGTTTTTTACTATTTCTGATATTAAATGTATAATTATAACGTTCTAAATTTTGAACTTAACTAAAACAGGGCTAAAACTGTTTCGTAGTAAACATGGGAAGTAAATAGCTTGTAACCGAAGACGATGGCTTGTGTGAGTAGCACATTGATAAGCCAGTGAGCTATATCCGTTGCAAATCCGTATTTGTTTTGAACTGGATCGACTAGGACGGAAACATCACAAGAAAAAATTCAAACAAATTAAATTTTCTCTTCAATCGTTTTTTTCAGTTAGCTTTAAACAAAGGGATCGATTAAAATATTACCTTTATAAAAATATGCTTGATTCAGTATGTCAAAGTTTTTCGAATAATTATTCGCATGTTGGATCGATGCCGCTACAAATAATAGTCTCGCGCAGAAAAGTGTAATGCGTATTCGGCAGGTATGCGACCGGTATTCTTTACACCAAGGCGCATGGGCAAAGACACGCCGTAATTTGTAATTTTAGATTTCTGTTATAATCATTTTCAGTATTAATTTATTTATATAAGCAATACTTGAAATTATATTTCCTGGTGTTATTTATCTTTTTAATTATTACGCAATGATAGTAACGATGTACAGTTTAAGTCTATAAAATCTAAATCTGTCTAATCAGTTCTACATGCTTAAAGAAGTTAAAACATATAAATAAAACACATAAGTGACAAATAACGTGGATCCGGTGACGACGGCGTGCATACATCGCGCATCGATCAAGCTATCCGGCGAGCGAGGTCGGTTACTAATCCCTTTCTGTCTTATACTGGTTGAATAGAATATAATGTTTAAAATTTTTATTGACTTTATTTTGAAATAATAATATTTTAAAACATAAAAACTTGTTTATGCCCAATTAAATGGTTTTTAGACGTATTAAAATAACGTGTAGTTGCAATTTGGAATCTTAATCTAATAATAATAATCTCTTTATTACTTTAGTGAAGAAGATATATACGAATGAGCATATCATTCATACACACACACATAATCGTACACACGTATAATGAAAAATAAATAATAGTTAAAAAAAAACAAAATAAATATTTACAAAAAATCCAAGTAAAACAAGTGTAAATAAGAAAAAAATATATTGCAATGTAAAAATATATTTTATAAAAGCGTGTTCTTTAGTTTTTTTTTAACCTATTATTTATTTTTCATTTTTTTTTCATATTATTGCATTGTCATCTATCTTTGATACGTGTGCAAAATTTCAAATTAATCAGACGTTTGAAAATTGGTGAAAATTATGCTCAAAGATTCCGTTACATACATACACAGATACAACCCAATCTAAAAGCGTATTAAAAATATATTCATATGTAAATGTAAACATCTCAATATGTTAAATACCCCTGTTGTTGGGTAAACAACCTCTAAATAATGGTACATTGTTTACATTCAGCCAAGTTCCATAAATATTTATTTCTATCAACTCGTCTGTCAAATTTTGTAGCTACATATTCAAATTTTACTTTTGTGTTTTAAGATAGATAGAGTATGAAGTAGTAAAATGTAACGCCGTTCTCAGCATAACACATCGATCAAGTTTGTGCGAACCTACTAGTGTTTGTCTTGAAACAACCTTGTCTTTGACAAATCTCTGTTTGTTGACGCTAAGTCAATCCTTACCTTGTGAACTGCACTACTTTAGGAGTGTACTGACTAACAATTTTCGATGTCTTGTAATCACTGTGCTTTATTTATTATTAGTAAACATAGTAAAAAGTAAAGTTAAGGGTAGGAGAACTATAGTTCGACCGGGGAGGTACCACCACCGCCCTCATAATCCGGCGTGAAGCATTACTTGTGTTTCGGTTAGAGAGGTGCTGTTACCGGCTACAATTTGAAGTAAAGCCTCTTAGTCCTCAAGAGTAGCAACGTATCTACGTTCGAGCTCAGACAGGATTTTGGTCGTGTTTGTGGTTATACATGGATGTCTATGGGCTGCGACTACTTAAGATCAGGTGATTGGCATATTCGTTAACTACTCATCTCACATAAAAAAAGAGTACGAATTAATACGAATGAATTAATTACTAGCTGTTGCCCGCGACTTCATTCACGTGGGCTTTAATTGTCGGGCTTTTTCAGATTTTGTAGAAGCAAATGTTCTCATGTACTCACACACGTAACTTTCAAGTTGACGTAACTTTTTCGTTTACAGAACGATTCAAATGAAACGAACACAAAACGTTAAGTGAAACTAACTGAATTACAATAGTGAAAACTGCACTGAAATTTCTGAGATTAGAGTGCATAAAACGCACAGACAGACATGCAAAGTATAGAAAGGGTTATATGTGTATTCGGCAAATTCGATTATTGTTTTTTTTCTATTGCGAAAGAGTTAGAAACGGACATGCAGACCACCTAATGTTAAGTATTCGCAGCCCATAGATATCCACGTACAAGCATAACCACGACAAAAATCCTATCTGAGCTCGAACGTAGATATGTTTCTACTTCTGAGGTCTAGGATGGTTACTGGCTTCAAATTGTAGCCAGCAACCGCGCCTCTCCAATCGAAATATAAGTAATGATTTACGGTGGATTATGGGGGCGGCGGTGGTACCTCTCCGGTCGAACTACAGTTTTCCCACCTTTTAAACCTAACTTATACTTTATACGCCAAGTATTAGAAGTCAAAATGAACATCAAAAGGATCCAATCCACTTTGACGCTCATACAGAATTTAGTTATTATTTATGAAGGTAATCATAAAGGTGTTTACTTTCTCTATAATAAGCTTTTGTTTGTCTATCCATATTTTTGTATTGTATTGACCTAGTAGTGTGAGTCTTTTTATTCGAAAACAAAGGGACCATTAATACTTGATATCAATTAGCGTGTACAATGAAACTTTGCGGTGGAAAAATAAGACATCAAAAGCACTTACTTGGAAATCTTTGAGTAATATTATTTTAAGAAAGATTTTGTCTAGCCATTATTTAGGTATTTTATTTTGAAAATTCTTGTTAATTTTTTAATTTAAATAAGACACAGATACTAATACATATATGTATATTGGAATATTATGTAATGCCTCACAGTTCCTTTTTATGTTTCAAAAATTATAATTGTGTTAAAAATATGTTCAAACAGTAAGACAGAGGGCGGATGAATGTTACTAGTGACAAGAGGACTGGCACGTGTCTTATGCAGAGAATTGCTTACGCTATTTAAGGAGGGAATGCGGCCAGCGTTCCTGGCAACATGCCATATTAGCACAGATTTCTTATATGTATATTCTTTGAGATAAAATTTAATTATAACTAATTTTAAGGTATTCAATGTTGTATTTAGTTTATTATTTTAAGTAAACTATTTTCTCTAGAAACCTTGTTTATTGCTACCACATAGTTTATTTTATATATTTATATTATTTATTTATTGACTAAATGATATATATTTAAAATTATAGATGACAAAATAAGGTTACCTGGACAGAATTTCCAGGCATTTATTATTTCATTCGAATACGTAGCCCTGTATGCTAATTAATTATAACGTTAAACGTACCAATTAATGCAATCATAATTACGCGGCTAGATTTGCAACGTTTGAAATTGGCAACAATTAGTTACTGACATTGTTAAAATCACCTCAATTCAAAACATGGAAATTTAAATACTGGTTTGTTATACATTTATGAAAGCGGTACATAAAATATACATTTATACAGTCAAATTGTTTTTATCTATTTCAAAACATTATACAAAATATTGAATTACGAAAAGCAAAAAAGTCGTGATAATGTAGGAAAAGTCTGATAACTTTTCCTAGGTCAAAAATCTAAAGACATCTTTACACAATAGTGCACATTGTATTGTTAGGGTGTACAATTTATTACGCGTGATATATTACCCATCATAGCATAGTCGAGATATATATATTTTCGCAACTAGATATTTGTGAAGTGACATGAAATGGATATCGTTTCCTGTATCGTAAATCCTTTCAGATTTTCATGTCGCATATATTTTATATGCCGGCTATCTAAAGTACAAATGATTTGATTGACTGTGTAGCGCAGAGCGGTAACAAAACCAGTCTGACACACTACCTGATACCGGACTCGATTTCCGGATAGACAGATATAATTTAGATTTCTGTGGTATTTGTTAGTATTTTTGTGTCTGGTTCCTGTTTGAATCCTAGTAAGGGATTGTGAGAGTAGAAAGATCTGTTTTTACTATTTATTTCGTCGGTGATGATTGACATAAATTGATATAACTTTTTTTATTTGTTAACCGATTTCAATGAAAAAACACTAAATGTTAAATGAAGCCCATCGCGATATAATCCTGAAAACTGCATTCAAATCGGATAATTCGTTTCTAACATACAGATATACAGACAATCACACATAACCAAAATACATTTTTTTGGATTCTCTTGCGATATAAAGCGATCAGTTACGGTTTTATTATAGGTGTAGATTTTAGCTAAATTCAATTAACAAACATGTAATTCTGATTGGCATCCGAAGTTATCAGTAACATCAAATCGAACGATAGTATGTGATCGATTTCAGATGTGACCTCTGTTCACATGGAAATAACCTGCTACTTAAACATTTAATAAAATGATTACATCAATCACATAATGCTCTACTCATGAGAACTAAGATCGGATCTATCGCAAAAGTTAAACTGCTTAAGTATTTCCGGTAAATAACACCACATAGCAAACAAGGCTGAAAGATAGGAGAACTATAGTTCGAGCGGGGAAGTACCATCGCTGCCCTCATAATCCGCCGTAAAGAATTACTTATGTTTCGGTTAAAGAGGTACGGTCGCCGGCTACACTTTCAAGCGAGGCGACCATCTTAGTCCTCGGGAGCAGCAACGCATCTATGTTCGAGATCGGATAGGATTTCGGTCGTGTTTGCGATTGTCTATGGATGTCTATAGGATGCGACTACTTACCATCAGGTGGTTTGCATGCGCGTTTGCTACTCTTCCCACATAAAAAAATGTGCAGAAATATTGCCTCCACAACTGAAACACAAATAGATTATACCGTTTAAACGTAATAAAGCTATACTATAGACTACTCCTATGTAGCTATATTCCTGTTTAATGTTAAAGAATTCAGGGTAAAGCGTTTGGACGTAGCTGTGGCCAAACAAATTTGTCTATTGCCTCACCCAATTTGGTTACTCGTACTCCGATGGCGCCAGGGTTTTATTATCTTTATAGGTAGAGTATATATTCACAGACTGAGCTAAAGGTAGTGTAACATACTCGTAGTTAGTCAGCAGTTTCGAGCAGACAGTGTCGTTTTGAGGATTAGTACATGGACAAGAACAAGTAGACGTTGGTGGTATGCCAATTATTGATCCATTGTTTTTAATTTACCTAAGTGATATGTACTATATCTAATATAAAATATACAGTGAAGTATATTATTGTTTTTACGAAGTTTTGTCAATAGTATAAGAGTCATATGTGATTATTTGTTGTGCTTGACCGAAGAGATACCACCTCACCTATTCCTAGAGTTGTCAAAATTTTACGTTTAGGTAAAAAGGTGTGGCTACTGGCTTTGTGAGGCGACAATCTTAGTCCCTAAAAGTAGTTATGTACGTATAACCAAATTAAGACGAGACTCCTGATTTATTTGAAGTTGGGTCAAGAGGGTAGCGTGTTCATTCATAAGTGCATTCCTAAACAAGGACTACTTAATTTCGATTACAGAAGCATTGCTTAAGAGAAACACGCACTTGCTGGTAGCAATGGTGTGTAGGATGAATACTGAAAAACATAATATCGACATTAGATTAGATTACAGGAATGTGAACGGTACTGTTCTATACAAGTGTAGTAGAACTAGCAGGAATTATGATGTTCTTTGTCGTCACAATAACAATGGGTTATAAAATAGTTCTACCTTGTTACACCATAAGGATAATTAAATGTTACTATGTTCCAATTTGAAGAAAATGTAAAAATTATATTAGAACTGGTCTAAAAACTCGTTCATGGGTATCTTTGAATTTATAGATATGTAGACGTGTATACATTTTTATAAAGTTCAATAAAATAGTGTTAAGAAACAAATTCTTAAAAGTAATTTGGATATTAAAAATTCACTAATATACACATCAGTTAATTCTAGGGTTATTCTAAGATAAGAACACTAAATCTGAGTTAAATTTAAGTTAGTAACTTGAAAAAAATTATTGTACGGAAATAAAACCAAGATTTCGTCAGTTCTAGAAAATGATATACAACATTTTACATTTCATAAATATGAGTATGACTAACATAGAATATATAATTTATTGAGTTTAATAAAATGCTACTGAAAAATATTGTGTATATTTTAGTGCACTCTCGTAGTATGAGTGTAAGCTGAATACATTTCGCTACTAAAACACTTCGCTCGTAGCACCTCTACGCCGGATAATCTATGGGTTTATTGTAGCGATTCGAGACCGTGAGACTCGCCGGCGTCGGGGTTCGGCGGTCGATGCACGCGTTCCGTAAAACTTTACAGATCAACCGATCCTTGCCAGGTTCTTGTGAAATAAGGAACGAATACACGTATTCGTACGGACGTTGGCATAGTGGATTTTGGTTTCAAATGATTTCAGAAGTGGAATATTGAACTGTTCATTCAACCCGACCATAAAAACTCCGTAAGCAAGTAATAAATTGGAAAGCCTCATTAATATATATCCCTTTTATGAAGTCATCTAAGCCGAAACTGAACGAAATTTGACACTAATGTTATCTCTAAATATTATAAAAAAAGTCCTCCGTCGCGTCTGTCTGTTTGCGATAAACTCAAAAAGTACTGGACGGATTTTCACACAGTTTTTAACAACAGGTAGAGTGATTCTTGAGGAAGGTTTTGGTGCATAATAAGTTCAGTTTGTTGTGTGTAAATTGGGCGAGAAATGAAATAGTTAAATTCAATATAGTAATTCTGTCGTCGTTAGACATAGATGTTTGTAATTGTCCGTTTTAGCAACTACGTAATGGCTGGATGTGTGCATGAAAGAAAAATGATGCAAGTAAATATAAACTCCATTACCCGAGCGAAGCTGGGTAAGATCGCTGGTAAATTACAAAATACTTTTATAAAATTGTAGCAGGGGCAATCCATAGTCACTTAGGTCCATCCTTTAGTCCTTAGATCACTTAGGTTATCCAGTTTCCAAAAGCGCTTATTATTCGTCATAATACACATAAATATTTTACATAATTTATCTACGTATGTATGAACAAAATTAAAGTTATAGTTAAAAATCTAAAGATATTGTACAATTCGCCAAAATTATTTTGTGTTGGTGAAATCTATTTTGCACAATATTCTAGTGAACCATAAGACTTACTGGCGACATAGGTTAGCGGTCTATGCACGTATTCCAAGAAAGTTTCGAGATCAAGCGCCGAACATTGACCAGAATAATATACTCAAAAGGAAGTAGTGGTGATACATTTATTTTCTTACGATTTTACTTTTTACCTCACTGCGGCAAAACTAAAAGATGTTTAGGTATTTGTGCTATATTGTTGTATGTACAGCAATTACTACCCTTCACTATTTCTAAATGAATAACCAATTTTATATTTTTATATCGTGGATTCCACTTTATTGATATTATTATTGCGCAAAAAAATCAAGATGGCGGATTTTAGGCGCCATATTGCAAATTAAAAAAAAAGTTATGTCATAACGATTTTACGCTAACTGTAATGTAGGTATATTTTTTTGTATAAATAAATATGTCATTTAAATTAAGGCTATTGTATATCTGCTCGGAAATTTATTGAAGTATGCATTATGTTGAAATTATGTATTAACTTTGGGTACCAGAGTTCGTTGCCGACACACATATTAACTTTTTTGAAATAACTTTCTAACAAGTGACATAATTCACATTTTAATTAAGCATTCCACTTGTATAAAAATCCGCACAAGCGGTGCTTTGCACACATCAATGTTTCAGCGTGAGTAAAGCGCAAAGTAATGAAATCTTTTCAATTAGAGAAATATTCAATTGAATTAAATGCGTTTTACAAGGTTTTAGCAAGAATTATTAATAAATTGCTAACATTAGCGTTCATCAATGGTCTCTGGAGTTTTGATGTTGGATACATTAGGGGATTTTTTAATTTGAAAAGAATAGGAAACAAGTATGCCACTTAATATTAAATGGCTATGCAGCTATAACTTCTATGTTTTACCTCAAACAGGATTACTAGAATGCCATGACAACCACACCGCTTCAAACGAAACACAATAAGAAGTAGGTACTTTCCAGCAGATTATGATGGCGGCAGCGGTATCTTCTAGGTTGAACTAAGTGGCGCGACGTTACTTGTTCGCCCGACGCATTCTGGACAATCACCTTCGCCCACCCACGCTGATTGGCCAATCTTTCCACTACGGCATGACTTTTTCCCACTTATCACGCTTATCTTATCAGGCATCTCCGCTTTGTTCACAAAGAAATCGATATAAGAAAACATTCATACAAACACCCTGCTTTACCCTTAGGGAAGGAATATCTAAAATTCCTTTCTGAGTTCTCACTGACGCTATACGAAAAATCAGCTAGCAGTTATACATTGATCTTCGGGAAACCTTTTATATTTTATGTATTATTACAGTGCTTAAACATTTAATATGAATTAGAAAACTATATACTGACACGATGAATATGGCGTGCAATTTCCATGCTAAGTGGCTATTTTTTACAAATAAACCTAATATGACCACTTTTGCCTTACCGTCGTCGAACGATGTCGTTCATAAATGTGAATTTTATTTTATACAAAAATTAGTCACATTCTCTATTATCGACTTACTAATACTTTTATTGTTTTTACACAAGACCTTTATTAAGTTGGAAATATATGAAAATGTTTATAATGTTAATGTTAAAGTCGGTAACTTTTCAAAATAATTTTATAACCGATTAACCTCGCTGGATGGTTATTAAAAGAGTATGTACCAGTTCCACTCTTTTTTGTATTTTGAAAGCTCAGAATTCATTAACCTATTTCATTAAGTCATGGGTTTAACCTCCGCTGTAATTGCCCGTGAACATTGAGCATATCACAAGCACTTTACTACAATGTACTAAGTGATTATACTAAAAGAAAAATATAAACACGAAAGGCATATATCACGGATAAAAAATTCAGTACCTAATGTATTTATCCACGTTAGTCTACGGGGTATCATTAGCTAGTCATAACGACAATTTATCATCGATCTTATCCAATTTCCTATTCACGTTTGAATAACAGAATATAGGTCAGCGTGTAGAAATATAGAAGTAGTCGAGAAAATGTTGAGCAGTGAAGGATTGGCGAACTTAACTATCTATCTTGTATGAACTGTTAAGAATTCCTGTATGAGATATATGACTTCGTTTATCTTTTGAATTTTACGCGATGAACTTTATAGTTATGCTAGTGTTGATCTGCGGCTTTGCTCGCGAAATATAAGTCAAATCATAAAGGCGACATAAATGGTATACCATTAACGATCGTTCCACCACTTATCTAATCTTTCTTCAATAAAGGTTAGGATTTTTTTGTGTGAGAACTGTAGCAAACGAGCATGCAAACCACCTGATGTTAAGTAGACGCAGCTCATAGATATCCACGTACAACCACAAACACGACCGAAATCCTATATGAGCTCGAGCGTAGATGTGTTGCTACTCCTGAGGACTAAGATGGTCGCGTCGCTTCAAAGTGTAGCTGGCAACCGCACCTCTTCAACCGAAACACAAGTAATGCTTTACAGTGGATTATGAGGGCGGCGATGGTACCAACCCAGTCGAGCTATAGTTCTCCCACCTTTAAATTTAACTTAATATCCAGATAGTCTGCACACTCATTTGCTCCTCCTCTAACATATAAATATATTGAAAATCGTTCAAATGTTTTCCCGCAGTATCGATATAAAACGTCGTTGTGGTTTTGTGGTGATTTCACATAACATGAATGATTACCTGTTAACAAATTCACACCAGCGCGTGATATTTGTGCTATTATAAATAAGAACATATAATATTTATTGCTAGTATTTCCGTATTTTTTCCTCAATTATGAAAAGCACTGAGTAATAGTATTTTAGATTGTCAACACTGAATGATGTATGAAAAAACACGAGGAAAATAATGCTATCTTTTTTACTTTTTCTTGGCCACCATAACCATATAAAAATAGGATTGAAATTTACACTTTTAAAAATGACGTGTTAAGCCTCAGGATTATAAAGGCATCTATGCACGACGTCAGACAGAACTTCACTAATGTTTGAGGATGTATGTGGATGTCTATGGGTTGCAAAGGCCATTTAACATCAGATGGCCTGCAACACATATATTACTTTTCAAACATAAATAATATGTATGATATATTATATAATATATAATTGTGTGTGTCACCCTTTTTATGTTCCAAACCTTGGCACTAGTCTGAAGTCACTCCTGGGAAGATGGATACTCCATCATGGAGGCATAATCTAATGTTTAATGATCCACACGCCCATTAAATGTTTTCAAACCACCGATAGAATCTCCAACAAGGCTTAATGACTGCCTGTATCTATAGCAACTAGAACTGATGATTAACGTGTTCTGGAAACACGAAAGCGTCATGAAATTTAGCTACTAGCGATTACCCACTCATTTTTCGACTACTCCGACGTTGCATAAGTTTGTCAATCTGTTACTATCACTAACCTAACAACTAACTTGGTAACGGTTTAATCATTCCTGCTAAAACGTAAATACTCATTATATTTATCTAATTGGAAATATTTCAGAATTTTGCGCATTAATGATGAAACATCGACGTGCGCAAGGCGTTCTTCTCAGAATTGTTATACAAGTGGAATATTTAATTAAAATTTGAATTATGTAACTCATTCAAAATTTATTAAAAATATAGATGCTTGTAACAAATTATAGTACCCGAAGTTAGGCTTAGTATAATGCATGTTCTATTGAATGAGACTGTATCAACACGGTTTGCTTAATTTTAGCCAAATGTTAAGGTTTTATCGCGAGAATAACTGAACGGATGAAGATGCAACGTTTTCTGTTTAAAAATATTTTTAACATACTTCAATAATGAAGAAAAACCTGATGAAATCTTTATTTGACGGAGTATTTTTATAATAAATATAAAAGCGTAATACGAGTAGGTGATAAATCAAATTATGTTGAAGGGAAATTTAACAAATTCTTACATATAATGTAAATTACAATTAAACAAACTTTGGTTTACATGATAAAAAGAACTATACTAATAGACATAATATTATGCACAGGTAATATTTCCTTGATAATAAAATTGTAATACGCGGATTCGATTTAATTGTGGTCAATACTGAAAATCACGATGACCAGCATCAGATATATAGTTTTATCATATTGCGTCAGTCCATTGTTATATTGGAAACGGCAATTATTTAATTGAGTGCTGTTCAAAATATATGGACCATAGATGCATGAATCACAAATCAATCTGCAATTATTTTCTACGTTAAATCCTAAGGAACAACATTTGAAGCTCAAGCCCAATGTTTAATGCATGTATTATAAATTTATTATATCATATCGGAGTAACTGTCATTTTGATTATTAGTAAGTAATATCATCGCAAAATGCATACATTTTTACATATATTACGGGTACTCACGATTAACTTTTTTTAATTGCTGATATTTCTAACCAGTTACAATGCTCGTGGTCACGGCTAAAATGTGGTACCGAGGGAAAACTGTTGACTTTGTATTTAAGCAATTGTTTTAATGATGGACTAAATCAATTTGAGCCACATAAATTCAAGTCTTTTCTCAAATTCTGCATGATGTCTGTCAATACATATTTGATTAGCAAGATTATCTATGTACTTTAGGTTTAACCTCAAATAATATTTAATAAGCTAATTTTAAGGATATTCTTGTCTATGAGTATGCCATTAATGAATCAATGAAGACAACAATAATAATTGTAACATAATGCAATTCACATTATAGTGATTGAAACTATCAATTTTAGTTAGTAACAAATAATCTACCAATAATACATGTCCATAATAAATATTATTATTGTTAAATAAATAACGATAATTACGTGTAAAGGATGACGTAGTTTAGCTACGTAAGTACAGATTAAATCTCAACATTAAGAAGAAGATCGTAATCTTTAAAATTTAATTACATACTTTCAGTGTAATTTATACTCATTTTGTAAAATAATTATTCGATTATTTGATATATTTTTTTTTATATTTTGGAGTTAGTTTAAAGTCTATTTGGAGTATTTTCGTATGGAATGCATGCAATTCAAAGCATGTTTTAAAGGTGGTTAGAGCCGTTAGAGATCGCCCGGAGCGGCACCACCGCCACCCTTATGCCCCGCCGTAAACCAAAATGATCTTTATGTATTGTGTTTCGGTTGGGACGGTGTGGTTGCCAGATGCACATTATTCATGGCGACCCCTTTTAATCCTCAAGAGTAGGAACGCATCCGCGTCCATCCTTAAATAGAACTTCTGTTCTGTTTGAGTTTGGACGTGGCTGTCCATGGGCTTCAGTGACCACTTAACATAAGGTGGCCTGCATGGCCGTTTCTTACTCTTTCATAATAAAAAAAGCAGATATTTTTCAAGTGAACTGTGTATGTTTATTCTTGGTAGAGCTTTATTGTTTAGTGTGAATCAGAATGCGTGTTGCTCCAAATTCCCCCAATTTTACAGTAATGGATAATTTCAATAATTAATTGTGGACATGCCGTAGTTTTACGATAAATATATTTACAATAATTAACATGCATCCCTATATTAATTCATAATAAGGGATCACTGACCTGTCTAGAGACTCTAAAATCTTTAAATTCTTAAAATAGGTTTAGTTTAATCTTACTTCCAAATTTGGTGTTTAAAAACATAATTGGAGAGGATTAACTAAGTTTTTATATCGGAGAGCATACATAACATTCTCATTAAATTGAAGGATTAACTTCCTTAATTCTCCTTATAACAAAACTTGAACAATCATCCCTAATTTTAAACCACCATGCAGGTTATAGATATACGAAATGGTTCTGATACTCTATGGTTTTAAGAGATGGTAGTAAGAATCTCTAATTTTACCACGTGAGTGACCAGTTTTATTTTTGCTTTTAAGTACTAAATTACAGTATCTCACATTAGTTCTTAAAACGCAGCAGCTTTTCACCGCTATCATAAGAACAAATACCTGCAAAGTAAGACCACCACAGAAAAGTCGAAGACAATATGTCAGCTGAGCTCAATAGGGGCAACCAATCCGGTGATAGGTGACATCTGATAGTCATTTTTCACGAACGTTTCCGTGCTTCCGCGTATCAAAAGTAGGTAAGGCTACCTTTTAATTCAAAATACAATCAGAGAGCATCTTTTTATAAATTAAACAGAAGTAGTTTTAAAAGTATGATACGTTAGGAATCATTTTATAAAGTCGAAGTAGCAAATGAGCATAATGTCCACTGATGCTAAGTAGTCACTCCTGTGATTAACTTCATATAAATCAGGAATCCCGTTTGAAGTCAATCACATATGCATTTTTAATGATGAGAACTTAGTCTTACATGAAGGTGAGCCCAAATTCACAACTCATAACTGAAACGCACGAATTTCTTTACACTAAAAATGGTGACTGTGGTACTGCCCCTTTTGAATCGTGCGGCTATTGTGTGCAAGAAGTTTCAGATATACGTTTTAATCTATTTTAATGTCATCGCGAATTTTATACGGTTTACTATATAACGGGTAGTAACAATTAAAGCTTTACTGAAATTTCGATTTCGTCACGATCACGGAGTTTTGCTATGACCATGAACAATGCAACTGATTCGAAATATCGGCAATTAAAAAACGTTAATCGTGAGTTTCCTTTATATAACAAAATGAATAAGCTTCAAATATATACTCGCACCATAACGTATCCGTAAAGGTATTGGTTAAACAAAGTATTTTTTCCATATAAATTACTCAATAAATAATTTAAAAACCGCTGTAAATAAATATTACCTACTCTAAACATTTTATTTTTCACCAGAGTATGATGATATAAGAATGTCAGACCTAAACAAGAGAATATTACAAACACTCAAAGAATGTTACGAGGACTAATTAGATGATTCATAAATTAGACTGTAGTGATTCTCGTTGGTAAATTCAGAAAAAATGTTTTGAATGACATTTACGAATAACTTATCGTATATAAAACCTTACATAACATCAGATATAATTATATAAATAGAACTTTTACAAGTTTGAAATGGCTATTAAATATCACTACTTTAAAACAAAAGGGCCACAAATCAAAAATATTCAAAATCCTTTTTATTGTAAAAAATCAAATTTTGTCGGTCACATAT
>DWON01003568.1:0-17821 GCA_018251015.1 Phocides pigmalion okeechobee | reverse complement strand
TGTTCTATTTGAGATTGGACGTGGTTGTCCATTGGCTGCAGTGACCACTTAACATCAGGTGGCCTGCATGCCCGTTTATTACTCTTTCACAATAAAAAAAAGATGGACGCTACATTAGTAAGGTGACCACAAAAGTACAGGCGAACAAACAAAAGGACAGGTGTATACATTAAATGAACACATTACACATAAGGAAAATGACAAAATAAATTTAAAACACTGCAATTTTCTACCGAAATTAAAAGATTCTCGTGACAAAATTGTACATCCCTAAATAAAATTGAAATAAGACAGGTCCAGATTAATCAAAAGATTTGACAAGGAATGTATGTCGATTTTTTGTGTCGAGGTCTTTTAACGTCACGGAAAAGGTGGATTAGCGCGGTATGCGTAAACGCACTCGTGTCGTTTTGTCCCGGCTTGTTCGCGACGTGACGACTTTATTTGTGGGAGAGAGACCAAATTAGATCCGTCGATATTGGTCACACCGATCGCTGGTCTTTGAAATGCTAATAAACAAATATATAAAGACTAGATGGTACTTACAGTTCAACCGGGTGGAAACCGAGCTAATGATTTGCCATAAAGCGATTCCTTTTTGGAGACACGCAGTTTTCTGCTGCATTTAGTAGCTATTTTATCTTATGCCATAGGAATAGTAACACTCAGATATGACTCGAATTTCCTTCGGGGTTGTATGTGAGTAAATACTACATATTTTCTAGAATATATAATTATCGTCATTAATGCATTTCTGATCTCAGAATGGTCTTTTCTCAGTGCTTTTGTTTAGTCAGCTGGTGGAATGTTATCTTACCCTAATAATTTTGTAAACTAACCCTTGTTCAGGAGTGGAATAGTAATGGGGTGATGATGAAGCGAAGATTCACAGATTACGGGAATTTTACTGGATGTTTTTTTTTTATGTGAGAAGAGTAGCAAACGAGCATGCCAACCACGTGATGGTAAGCAGTCGCCGCCCATAGACGTCCATGTACAATCGCAAACACGACCAAAATCCTATCTGACCTCAAACATACATAGATGCGTTGCTACTCCTGAGGACTAAGATGGTCGCCTTGCTTGAAAGTGTAGCCGACAACCGCACCATCGAATCACAAGTAATGCTTTATAGCGGATTATGGGGGTGGCGGTGGTACTTCTCCGGTCAAGCTACATCCCCCTCTTTATAGATTATATTTAGTTGTTTATTTTATTAGAACACCAACGTACTGTACTATGTTACTTAAAATCATACTGCTATTAAAAGTTTAAAGTCTACTAAACTATTATTTTAAATATATAAAATTTAAAATCATGATTACACAAATTGTTGCCATTTGAGTGCCATTTAAACTCGACGACAGCATGCATAACATCAAAATTTAGATAAAAACAAAGACTCAATCAAAAATTAGATTCAAAAATTATTTATAACACTCGAATGTTTGAAGAATCGTAACATTTAAAAGTTTATTTGTTTTTACAAAACGCGATGTGATTCAACGGAGATATTTTTGAGATTTAAAGATTTACATTATTCCAACAGTGGTTATGATTTGTATGATTATTTTATGATTTCCAATGAAACTGTGTATTTCTGCTTGTTTATACTTAATTTACGCGAAGATTAAATGTTCAGAACGAATTATGCTTAAATTTATGTATGTGTTCACAAAGTGATATAAACAGAAATACTAATCCAATCAAAAACATGTCACATAACGGAGTTTGTCAAGATTTATAACGCTTCTGTGGTGTAGTATCTCCAAAAGTTTCAGATCTTAAGTACAGCCAAGTACCTGACTACGAATCTTAGCTCTTCAAGTCCTAACTTTACAAGCACTAATGCTACAAGCCTTACCTTCATAAGCTACAACTCCGGAAGTTCTAACTCTACAAGCCCCAACTTTACAAGCGCTCGCTCTAAAATACCTATCTATGTAAATACTAAGTATTACTAGACTAGTAAATTAGGAAGTCCTTAAGGCTTAACTCTATACAACCGTACTTAATAAACCCTTACTCTGTAAGCCTTGACTCTACAAGTGTTATTTCTAAAAGACTTATTTTTAGAAGTTCTACTTCAATATCTATAACTTTCCCCTAACTTTACAAGCCTTAACTCTACAAGATCTAACGCTAAAAGTTCTAACTCTACAAGCGCTAATTCTATAACTACCAAATGTACAAAGCCTTAACTCCATAAGCCCCAGCCTAGACGCACTAATTCTACAAGCATTCCATCCAAAAACATTGCGAACCCTAAATCTACAAGTCCCACATCTTTCAAAACATATTGTTTATACATTTTGTGTCTGTCGTACATACTCAGTGTCTTCCGGACTATTATATTCCGGGCTTATGAAGCCATAAAATGTAATTATTTTCGTCCTTAATTATCTTTCTACATATGTATATCTAAAAAATTAATAAAAAGGTAACTGATCGCTGTCTGTTCATGGAAGATTATAAGAAAAATAATTTTAAGGACCCTTTATTAATAGAACTCAAAATAATAGTTTTTAGATATTATGTCAGTTTGTTTGTTTGTCTCTGTGCCTGTGCGTTTGTGTGTATGTGCGCTATTCAAAAACGACTTCACCGATTTCAGTACGGTTTTCACTAATGTATTGCAGTAAGTCTCAATAAACACTTATCTTGTAGCTTATCATGTAAGACATATGTATCATTGGGTCTGAAAATAAAATGGTATGTCAATCTGAAAGTTACGGGTGTGTGAGTGAATAAAAACTTATTCCTGTTAGAAAATCTTGAAAATCCCTCAAATTTAAGCCCACGTGAAGACGCAACAGCAGCATCGAAATAAAAAACGGAACATAGGATAATAATTATGAAACTTTATGTGACACTCGTTGCACTGATATAATATGTGTGTGTGTGCGTGTTTGTTGCACAGTTTTAAATAGAGTTGGAAGTTTATACGATCCAAAATTATATTAATAATAATCGGCCAAGAGCGAATCAGACTTCCGGAAGTCCAATATTTAAGTCAGATTTAAATCTATAAGATCTCAGAAGTTTAACTGCTATCTAAGCACAATAACTGCAACCGACTTTCATATAAAATGTTTACAAGCGGTCACCCATCCAAATTTCGACTGCTCTACACGCTCCTTATATTCGTCATATCTGTTCTGATTTACAGGAGCTACAAAGCGATGTGTGAAAAAGTTAAAAGTGAAAAAAAATTCAAGCAAACCCGTTATCCATCTTAGTGTCGCAACATTGTCAAAGGTCGACTCAGTGGAATAAATTGCGAAGAGCCATCCACTCAAGTTTCACATCGAGAGATCACCGATTCCTGATTTGACAGCCACTTGCGAGCTTTGACGTCCAAACTTATTGTTATCTCGTACAACGAAAAACCGTTCAATTTTGCACCTTATGCCTATAAAAATAAGAACGTATGTAACGTTTTTTAAGTTTATATCAAGTGTGTAATATAATGTACGTCGGTGCCTTTACATTCGCGCGTGATAGACATTGGACACTTAGGTACCTTTGATGAATTAAGTTGTCTTTGATATGTTGAGACTGACTCTTGTTACCTTTGAACGGATTAGACGTCGACTTGGACCTTTGTGCTGTGAGAGGCACCTTGTTTCTATCTATACGTGTTTGAAAATTATTTATGGTTAGTTCAAATAACAATTTGTTTTGTACTCTCTTCAAATACACAGCTCGCAATATTTTTCAGCGGACTTTGTTCTGTGGTCGATGGAAAGCGAAAACTTAATTAAATGGATTTGTTACAATTTTGTTGAATTTAACTGTTAAATTAAACCGATTGAATTGAACCATTAATTAAATTGCATTTAATGAATTACAATAATGAAGATATTGAAACTAATTATAACAAAAGCCAAACTAAAAAATCTAAAGGGTTTTTCCTGCCCATGCGATATGTTTCAAGAACGCTAACCGCATTCCGCATTGAATAGTGATCGCAATTCAAATGACGCAGCGTTCTTGCCATCAGTATCGAACAAACATGGTACTGATTGAAAAACAATTATATTGCTTCATAATTACACTCTGGTAAAGTCACACACATAATATGTGTGTGACTGATATATGTATAATATTATTATATTAATTTTATATCAAAATTTGAGTTTTGGGAATAAAATGGGAAATTAGTGACGTTGCATTAATTGAATGAACCCAAAACTTTATTTTCTTTTCTGCAAGGAAAACAACCGTTCATTATTTTAAACCGTAATGCAAACTATAAAACACTGTTATCTGATGGCTTTAAACAATAGTAAGGCGTTCATAATCTGCCGTAAAGCATTACTTGCGTTTCAGCTGGGAGGAGCGGTTGCCGGCTACACTTTGCAGCAAACGGACCATCTTAGTCCTCAGGAGTAGCAACCTGTCTACGTTCGAGCTCAAATAGGATTTCGGTCGTGTTTGTTGTACGTGGATGTCTATGGGCTGTGACTACTTAGCATTAGGTGGATTGCATGCTCGTTGGCTACTCTTCTCACATATAAAAAACGTTAGTATCTCATTTCTCTTTAAGTTGCTTTGTTCGTGTCCCGTAAACAAAATCGCGAATAATCCAATATGTTCAATACCCTGAATGGCCCTCGTATCACTCACCCGCGTATCGATGTATCACTCGTCTCCAATTGCTTTTGTTGTGACTTCAGCGCCCGTTACAACTAGATGTATTCCATTTTACCGTATTTTATCCCGTGTCAGTAATAGTTACAAATATTTCATTACATTGTTTGTAAGATTCAATAGAGTAATTGTGTTGTTTTGATTTGAGCTGCTTACAGCTTGTACACACCTGTGTTGTGCGTACAAATCTGTATGGATTACGGGCGAACACAAGTGCTGTGTTTACGTCGTTGCTAAAAGACTGGGGACGGACGTTACGTCTGTGTATTCGTAGGTGATAAAAATACAATGTTTCAGTGAATTTGCGGTCAAAGTGTTAAGCGACGTACAATCTACACTATAGTATATATATAATTTTGTCGGCTGGTTTGGGGTTTAAAGACTGCGTTTCTTTTTATAAATCACTGTTTTAATTTTGTTATGCGCTACTTAGTAGAGTGTGTAAAAGAGAGTGAGAATGCGTGAGAGAGAGTAGCAAACGTGCGTACAAGCCACCTGGTTAAATCATCTCGTGGATGTTCACATTCAACCGCAATTAAAACTATAGTCCTATCTGACGTCGTGTACAGATGCGTTGCTACTTTTAAAGACTGAGATGATCGTCTCGCTTGTAAGTGTAGCCGGTAACTGCACCTCTTTAACTGCGATGTAAGTATTGCTTTATAGCGAATTATGAAGGCGGCGGTGGTATCTCGTTGAACTATAGATATACATCCTATTATGCTTTAACGTACATATATCGCGCCGTAGTTTTGTCTAAAGTATATGTATTGTCCGCGATGTACTTATTTATAACCGACATTTGCAAAAAAAACAACTTTAATAAGCCAATGTTTGAAATCTTTATTAAAAAAATATTGGTTTAATAAACGTTGTTTGTGATAGTTAATAAGATATTGATTGGTTTTTTTCGATAATTTATGTAATAAATAGGTATATTTTGCAATACGACGTAAGGATGGAATCTATAGACAAACTAAGTTTACAGCTATCAGAATTGGAATGCTGAAGTGGCAAAGTTGGAAAAGAAAAGCTCACGAACTGTTATCATATCAAGTCAAAAGACTACATTTTCTGTACGTGTAAATCAAAGACCTGACGAAGACAGCGAGTAACTGCGAGTTTTAACCGCTGTAAACTGATTATTTCAAATCACACGATCTGTTGGCAGTTATTTTTTCTTTACATAGCATTGTGCATGTTGTGCATGGCCAATAAGAAAGTGGGGAAACAAAACGGAAAGATGGGAAAGGTGTATACGGAATTCGGATAAGATTTAATCCCAATTTCTCCTAAAATCTGATGTTTATTTGTTGGGTAGGAATGCATTCTTACATATTTTTATTTTTTAAGTGTATATATAGTTCTATTTTATGCTATAATGCATAGTCTTTATCTTATATTATCTTTCTCCTTTGTTGTACGAGATAACTTTTTGATAGTGTTGACGTAACCTTTCCCTGAAGGGTCTTTGCACCCTTGTGTATTAAAACTATAAAAGTAAAATGTAATATTGCCTATAGATAAAGAAATCTCAACTCTAATACGTTGAAATAAAGACCAATTTATGGGGAACAAGATAAAACTTATGATAGCAAACATAGACAATTACAACTTTTCAATTCAATTTTCAAATTTATATTTTTTTTTCTATTTCCAAAAATACGTGTAAAATAATAAAAAGTAAAGAAAATCATACGTTAGTGTAAAGTATTAAAGTATAATATTGAACGATGGCTGAGATAAGGGTGGATTTTAGTATAGGGGTCGCGATTGACTTCTTGTTTTCGTTAGCTAGTTTGCTAAGACAATAAACGGGGGTTGAAACTTGAAGGTGTTTCTCTACTGTATTCTTTAGGGACGTTGGCTTACTTTTAAAGAGATATAGAAAGGGAAATTTAATCTGTGCTCCAATTTTGATTACATGTATACGTGCCTAGCGGTAACCTACGGCTTTCTCTGCAAAATAAAAGCTTACATTGCTGCGACTGTGAATGAATGAATGATTTATTTTACTCTCACAATAGGTCTCATATATTAGATGACAAGTTACAATATACTTATAATCTTAACCCTTACGTTGTGAGAGTCTGGTGCCCGATGTATGTTAGAAGTAACCTGAAGTACATGTCACCAGTGCCCCCCACGGAAAGTATCACGAATTTAAGTACATATTACAATAATCTTACGTACTAAGAGCAGGTAAATTAAAATAAATATCATGACTGTATCAATACGTAAGTTTAAAAAGTTTCCTTATAAATGCTTATTCTAACTATTATTAATTTCCTTAATTACTTATCTCTAGTATAATAATATTATATAGTCTATAACAAGACTAGAGACACGGACGTGCCATGTACGAAATTTGAGAATAAACAGTACTTGTATGACATATGCAAAAAAGAAAAAAACGACAACGTTTCTTTTTATTTAACTGTAACCATTGGGATTTGTAGCGAATTTCTCTATATTGTTTACGTTTTCGACTTTTTGGTTACAAGATGAATTTTAGTTACAAGAGAAAAGAAGATTAGAAGATTCTAAGGAAGACTCTTGGTTTACTTTTGTATTTCGCAAATATGAGACAATGGGTTCCAACACTCATTAGTGAGTTATTTATGTCTAAAATTATTATACGATATAAAATATTCTTCTTATTATAGAGTTTATTGTACGGAGGAAAATTGAAGTTAATTACTAAGAAAGAAAATACTGAAGATTATTATGAAGATAATGTTACTGAATATATAAAATTTTATATAATTATATTATGGTTCGACTTGATACATTATGCAATATAACGGGTACTCACGATTAACGATTTTTGATTTTTAATTGCCGATATTTCGAACCAGTTGCATGGCTCGTGGTCACGGCGATACTCGCCAGTATCGCCGTGACCACGTACCTACGTACGTATCGTGAGTACCCGTTATATTGCATAATATATGGATTCCGCGATAATATCAGTTTAAAATCGTTCGACTTGATAGTTACGACATTCGTGGAAAACATAGACAATAAACTATCTTAGCATAATATATTGAATATTTTGTATGTGCCTTTTCTGTGACAGTGAAATCTCTAGTCTCAACGTCTGTTTATGCAATATTTTAAAAATATCAGGGATATTTTTATACCATTTCTTGAAGACTATGAAAATAACCAAGTGACTGACAGACGGGATATGATACGGATGTTTTGAAAGTATTTTAAGAGTGCTCATTTTCATTTCAGTATAGCATTTGTCAGGTTTTTTAATAAAACAACAGGTGTAGCATAGATTAAATTTAATGTTATTAATAATATTAATAAATCAATTTAGTTTTGATTTTGTAATGTTTTTAAACATCTTTAACAATATTTCATTTAAATGCATATTTTGGGTAAACTATTAAACGTAATATGAATACGTAAAGTGATTTACAATATAAATATATTTCATATTGTTTTATTATTTAAAAAAACCTTTTTTTCGGGATGGTATCGCTTTTTGCGCATGGTCAACGGTTTATAAATTTATGGCGTGATAGAGATAAGAATCGACATAGATAAAGTAGATCGATACAAATTAAATAAAAATTGCAGTTATGTGTTCATTTTTCATTACTATATTTGTACTTCCATAAACCCCACCGTAATTGCAAATAGAAACTTGTCTTAAAACATACCTACTGACCATTTTTACGTTGTATAAGTTTTTCATTTGGAAATTTTATTTATTTAGTAGCTGTAGTCGCTACTATATTTGCGTGAATTTTAGGAGAAGGGAATATCATAAAAAAAAACAATCTTAAATACAGTGTTATAAATTGTATCCTAGATGTTGGTTTGTGTAAAGTCTAAAAAAATGCGTTATGTGGTAACACACACAGGTAGACAAAAATAACGTGTATCTAATAATATTAAATTTCAGAATAAGACTTTTCACTTTAAAATCATAAACATTGTATCTAATTATATTAACTATAAGAAGAAGAGATTTCAAAAGAAAACCATAAATAAACATAGCTGATTTATAATTTGATTATTGCTCTTTATTTTATTATAATTTAATACTCTTGTGTATATCTGTTATTCACCTGACGTGTTTGGCAGCTCGCCAGCGCCCCACAAGGACACGTCTCGCACTAATAGCTTATTGCCTGCTTTCAGGGAAAATGACGACTGATTATTGTCACTTGGAATAAAATCGTTTATTTTATTGAGGCAATTCTTTTTATTAATATTTATTAATAACCAAGTCGCTGGAGTTCGTTGGGAGTTCGTTGGAGATCTATGGGCGAGGCCTATGTCCCGCACAGGACGTCGAAAGGCTGAGATGGTGATGATGAATAACCGAGATTTTCTTTGCTATACGCAGAACACTACCTTCTACATCTTTTTATTAGAGATCCTTATCCAATATTTCCTGAAGATTAGAATTTGTGACCCTCCATATCAGTTTTCTTAGGTTGTAGAGGTCTAACTCGACCGAGGAGGCAGTGGCTCTTCATGATCCGTCATGAAGTAATTTATGTTATTACATGAATTTTGTGCACAATTTCTTTGATTCATCATGCTCAAGATGTTGTTGGTGCTATCCTGGGCATGTTGCACCAGGGAGTTGCAGTGCTTTCCAATTATATCAAAAACACAGTTAATATGCGCTTCTGTAAACATCCTTGACACTACAGTATCTGGGTATATCATCAGCATCCTGAACCTATTATTGATTTGGACTCGAAGAACATCGTAAGCTTTTTGGGTAAGTTTAAACCAAAACTATGCTCAGGTAACATGCATTTCTGTAAATTTCTCTAAAACATTACAGCAACCTGAATCTATTATGGAATTGGATTCGAAGAGCATTTTTTGGGTAAAGTTGGACCAAAGGTATGCTATAAAAATACGCTATGCTATAAAAAGGTAATAGACAAAATTTACAAATTTACACGCTAAGGAAGTGTCCCTAGCATACCGTTACGAACGGGGTGTATCGTCCCTCTCTCATTAGTGCCGAGCGTTGTCTATCGCACCCTGTCGAGAGCGGGGGAACCATTGTAGAAACCTTGAAACAGCTTTCATTGAATAAAAAGGATTCTTTGTTTCAGTTTTGTCCTTAAAAGATCACCTTCAACTTCATTTTTGTTTTCACATTTCACTAAAAGATCATCTTAGTGTTAGATTAACTTTCCATATTTCGTTATATGCACCGCCATAGTTTTTTAAACTCCTACCCTTTTTATTAAATCCTATCTCCTCTATGGCCAGTGTCAGAAATCATCATATTATCAAAAAAAAAAACAACAACGAAGTATTCAGTCCATTGAGTTCACCATTTTAAGGAATTACATTAATATAATTATTTTTATTATGTTTATATAATTCATGTCAATCGCATCTCTGCGCGAAATATGAACCAGCCCTCTTGTCACCGGAATGCAGCTAGCGTTTTTAGAACCATGCCGCATCGTCGCGGACTCCCTTCAGATTGTTTAGCTTGTTTTTATTATAATTGGTTTTAAGATTTTTACAAGCATTTATTTCACTTGTAATGTCTGTAGGCATGTTTGTCCGGTTGGAATCTTCAAACTGAATTTTGAATCTGTTATCTTTAGCTGATTGAGCTGAAATTTGGTATACACGCCTGTTTTGGTCGACAATGCTTACTGAGCCATGTGACATCATTCTAATACGGTAAATTAGATAAAAGATTATTTTTAAAATTAGTTTTTCCATTGATTGTAATTAAAATGTAAATAAACATATAAAACAAACTACATTTTTGAAATAGTAGAAAGCTAGTAACAGTGTCGTTGCGTTTCGTACGAGCCTGGCGGGTTGTCGCATTCCCGCGCCGTCGGTATGGTCTTGTCGAGCGCCGGTAAGTAATTGTAGGAGCAAGCCGGCTTTTTGCGTCCGGCATTCATCGATACGTATGGGAATTGTCACAGTGTAGCTTATCGACAGGTCGCAGAACTATAATTCGACCGGGTAGGTACCACCCCTCTCCATCTAATCTACCGTGAAACAATTTTCGTGTCAACGTTAAACGTATCAATCCTCAAAAGTAGCATCAACCTTATGTTTGATCTTAGTGAGGCTGTATGTTGAAGTCTATGAGCTGCAGCGACTTAATAATATTATGAGACCTGTTTGCTAATTAAAAAAAAAAACATATATATTATTGTCTTTAATATTTGGCTCCTGTTAATAGTTCTTAAATTAGCATTAATCCTTAGGTAATATCTCAGATAGGACATTTAACGAGCAACACTCTTATTTGAGAGTTTTGTAGACATATGGAACGAATGAATCAGATTTTATGAACGATCAACTCTTTATTTTTTTCGTTACGAAGGCTTATATTTTAGTTGTTCCAGATATTCTAATAGCAAAGGTTTTCTTGTTTTCATGTACAGTAACTTATGATTTTTTTTGATAAATAGTAGTAGTAAAGTAGTAGAGCAAAATAAGAATCCTTAATTCTTAATGTAATTCTTATTTTACTAAAATGAAAACTGTACAGAAACCTGTTAACCCGTTCCTGAGATTAGCACGACACAAACGCACAGGCAAACAAACAAAATCTAACTATTATTGTTTTAGATTCGATCGTTAATTAAGGTCTGTAATAATAGTTTTTTCTCATGTATCTTCTATGTACAGACAGCGAATAGTTACAATTTAATTATTTGTATACATTTAGATCAGTCACGAAATTTTATTAGCTAACTTAATGAATATAGAACAAAAATCGTGTAAGCATATTGCCATTTGAGACTTCCGTGAAGCAACGGACTCTAGACCCTCGTTCCTAGTGCCCTCGGGTAAAGACGGTATGTGGTAAGTACTTTTATAGTAAACGGTATTTCATATTGAACTCTGTACAAACTTACTCTACGTAACAAGAAGCGCATGTCCATATGCGGGTAATGTGTGCGATTAGTCGCCTGGCGCAGTTTTTGCGTCACCAATACGTGGGCTGCACTGCCAACTACTGCCTCCCATAATAATTGCCTTATTACCTTGCCTAACTATAAAGCTTTTTGTTCGTCGGTCTATCAGTAACACGCTGCCGGTACAAATAGCCCATACAGTTATATTATTACACGACTGTGATAGAAATCAGAGAAAAATCAAAAGCCTGAATGAGAAGTTTTTTCGCCGTTTCTTCTTCAGGTATCTTCCGAAGTATTTGCCATTCGAAAAAAGTTTAAGAATCAATTCAAACTGTATGTGTGTATGAACGCATGTATGTATGTACATATATTACGAGCCTTACACCGCGGTTTTTTTGTCAAAGTATATTGATAGGCGCTTGCTATAAATTATATGTGTATATAATTGCATTATGCATACTATAAATTACTATATAACGCACGTCATTTGAAAAATATAGTTTAATTACAAAGGCCTTTTATCAATTAGTATGGAAAAAAAGTATATGTCAACAGAGTGTTTATTCCTTTGTCCTCCCGTAATAACTAAACGGTGACATCGGGTGATCGAGGGCTGGCAGCTCTCTCGTCCTAAGAATTATTAGCTTTGCCATACAGTAAGGAAACGTTACCAGCATTCTAGGCACTATGCCACAAACAGGAGTTTTGGATGACGTAATTAATTAATTTGTAAATATTTTTTGTTTAGGTCTAATTGGAAAGATTCTGACACACCCGATTAGCTGTCTCGTGTGCTCACCATCTTTCTAAAGGTTTACTGTGTAATGTTTATTCATCAAAGACTGATTTAAAAAGAGTGCCGAGAGTTTTTCCGCCGGTTTTTTCTCCCGGTCAACGTTAGCCAACAGGCGCTCAAAGCCGATGTACTGATTTTACACTGTATCCTTGACGTTCATTAAGTGTATGTAAATACCTTACAATGAAATAAAATACTTGAATTTGAATTACTTTTTGATTACATATCTTTAGGTTTAGTTTAAATAAATAGAATAAAACAATTGAATGACAAATATGTACACTTTTTTTTTCATTTTGCTATGTAACGGGTACTCATGACTCGTGGAAATGACAGCTCGTAGTCACAGTTAACCTTAAGTTTAAACCGCGACCACGAGCCAAACAACTTTTTCGAAATATTGTAATTAATCGTTAATCGAAAGTAATACTAATTTAAAGTCATAAAATCCACAAACAAAGTTTATTTATCAAGGACTGATTTAAGAAGAATGCTGAGATTTTTTCCGCCGGTATTTTTCTCCCGGTCAACGTTAGCCAACAGGCGCTCAAAGCCGATGTACTGATTTTACATTGTACCTTCGACATTCATTAAGTGTTTTTAAATACCTTACAATGACATAAAATATTTAATTTAAATTGGTTTGTGGTTGTGGTAATACAAAATATAGTTTTGTGGTTTAAAATATGGTTTGAAGAAATAAAGTTTATTTACCTTCCAGTTTTTTTTTAGTTTCATTTAATTTGATTCGTGTTGTTTATGGTATTGAATAGAAAGCAACTATGTGGACTCATGGTAAGTGGTCAATTGAATAGAGACTAGACTTAAATATAGAAGTATTACTTAAGATGGACGCGGATGGGACAGGACTTGCCATGCAAGGTATAATATCCATGGGTTGCATGCGCCACTTAACATAATACTCTACTATTCCTTGTATAACTATGAGATATTTTTTATGTTCGCATAGTAGCATGGTATCTACAGCCCATAAACGCATCTGCATCCAACCTCATGCAGGAATGAAGTCCAGCCTGACGTGTATAAATACGTTGGTACTCCTGAAGACTGAGATGTAGCCGGGTGTAACCGGCATATGCACCTCTCCAACCGAATCACAAGCTTTGCTTTACGCCGAATTAAGAGGGTGACGGTAGTGTTTCCCCGGTGAAGCTGTAGCTTTACCAGCAAGGTGGTACGGTGGTTATATGTACGCTAGATTAAGAGGGCGGCATTTACTGGTATCTCCTCGGCCAAACTATAGTAGTAGACTAAGGTGATTGAGGTTATTAAAGAGATACAGGATATTTTACTTAAACTTCTAAACCCTTTGACAAATTTTACTGCCAGTTTACATCGACCATATAACAGAGGCTTCATTTATTAATTTTAATGATGTATATGTATATATTTATTTATTCAATTCATGGGTGTATTTAATTGGGGGTATAAAGAGGACCGGACCACGTTTTTACCGTAGACGAAAACAAATCACAGATAATTCATATTTTCCATCGGACACATTATTCTTTTAACTAACATTAAAAAAAAAACTAGTGATGGCCACCATCTAGCCAGGCCTTGCTTTACATTGTTACTTTTATCAATACGTGCTGCAGGCTCTCACAAAGCTGTAAGCTATGCCAGTGTCCGGATTATAACACTTGTTCCAAATATTCACTTTAATTGGTTGATTGATGCCATCTGTATGTGCACGTCTTGGGCTGCGGAGATTACTTAATGTCAGGTAGCCGGCATGCTTGTTCACTCCTCAAATTGGGAAATTCAAAATTTATTGCGTCGTTTTTCTGGAAGTGTGGAAGTTTTGTTTGGATGGTCACGGACCCTAGCAGCTACTTATAATCAGGTAGCCAGCCTAGCCAGCCAGTAGGTAACCTGCATACTCGTTTGATACACTTTTCACACAAAAATAGGGATATTTAAAATATTTCGTCATTTTTTGGAAGTGAGAGTTCACAAAGAATTTGAACGGTATTCCCAGGCTCGTATTGTGGCTGGTCAAAACAAAGCAATTAGTCATAATTTAATAATACTTCGCGTTCTTTATGCTTTTCCACTCATCGACAAACCAAGGGTTGAGGCCAAAAATTGGACATGCGCGCATTAGTCTAGATTCTTGTAAGAACAAATGCCTTAATGAATACACAATGCCAAAGTCAACGACTCGCGTCTACTGTACTCGTGTGTGTGTGTGTTTGCATGTGACAATGAGAGTAATGGCTCTCATTACGTAAATGCGACGCGCAAAACAATGAAGGTCCCCATGCGACATAGCTTTTGTGTCTTAGTCTTTATTCTAACCACATTATAGCAAAAACGTGCCACGTAAAGTGAACTCGGTCGGAACTCCTACTTTTATCTGTAATCCCATCTTTTATCCCGGTTCCCGCTTATCCCGTTTCGAGTGTAGGTCTGATGTCTACACGTTTTGCTGTTGCTGAGTGCTAGGTACTAGACTACAATAGCTCCGCTGACTGCTCTCTCGGACGACTTAAACTTAAGTTGGAATGTACGTGGAATTTAGATGCTTCATAAGAGTACCTTGAACGTTTTAGAGTTGGGAACTCAATTCACAATAGCAAGGTAAGATTTAACTCAGATATGAATTACTTATTTGGATAATTTCTGGTGCTTTCAACATATAAATATACAAAGATAAAGAGAGAGACTATCCTTAAAATATAGACATACGTATATCATCGCGAATTTTCTATAGACCTATAATACAAACAATTCTACTATACATTGTTTTGTTATATCAAAGAGAGCCAGAGAATTTAATGTAAGCTCCCAGTCAGCTTGATTTTTTCCGACATATTTTTTTATTTTCAAAAAGTAACAAATTACCATGCAAGTCACCTGATGATAAACGCACTCTGCTTTCCATGGATATCCACATCCTACACAGAAAAAAAGTCCTGTCTGATATATTATTTTAAACTAACACGAAGCGGCCACGACCACGACGTGACTACGAGCCATGCCGGTAACCGCACCTCTCCACTTAAACACAAGTAACGTTTTGCGATGGATTATGAGGGTAGCGGTACCATTGTACCACCTTGAAACAACTATCTTCAATTTCAGCTATTCAAATAGTATTTATTATTTAACCATTTAAAGAAAAAAAAGAATAATTTTATCTTCTGGAATCACTCTGTCCATTGACGAAAACTGTAAAAATTCCATCGGGAACTTTTTGATTTTATCGCTACAGACAGCCAGACAAACGAACAGATGCCGTTGTATTCGGACACATAAACAAACGAACAGACACGAAAGTGCGATTTGGTTTTATAATGTCTGTACATATAGATAATTAGCAAAATAATATGGACTTTCTTTAACAACATTGATGGTAGTTTGGCCCTGGGCGCGGTCCGGCCACTAATTACCGGCGGTGTCGACGGCTCACATGAGACGTAATTACATCTGGTACACTCGCTCACTAATCTCGTTACACTACGCTTCCTGGTAGAATATGGAAGCTTCTTCATGGTTTCGTAAAGTATTTAAAATTGCTCGCGTGCCTATATTTATGAATATAATGAAATATATATGTATCTTCTTCGTTTCAGGCTTAAAACAAATAAAGATGAGTAGACATACACCGGGTATTTATTATTACTAGTTGATATGTTGTACTGTAAAACTTTTAAATTTAATCCTAAAACTAGGGAGTCCGTACCTATGCGGCGTGGTTCTAACAACGTTAGTTGCATTCCTGCTATGTTGTGTTACATAATACGAAAATACACTTTTACGAGAAATTATTTTGTTGTAAATAATAATTATTACAACTAAAGTAGTTGTATATAAGGGTTTTAAATTTTCAATAAGGATAAGGTGTCTTTGACTGCTGATGGCAGCCATTTTTGATTGTCTATTGGCGCGAAAGTTTGACAGAAGAGTTTTTAAACGTCCGGAATTTATCAAAATGCGTCGTTATACGAAATGGTTACAGTTTAGTATTAAAACGCCATTTCAATTCGTCAACCGTTGCGTGCGTTAAAACTTAACGGGTTCTTGATCTCAACATTCTGGGACAAGTCTGGTACCCAAGATGTTGGTATAAACGTATCGTAGTGACTTTTATGTGGAATTACATGGAGTCATTGACTTATATAACAAATGATTAACTTAACACTTATAAAGAAATATATTCCGTGACGTCACAACGGAATAAAGATTTTTCTTTGGAGGTGATCATGATGATCATGATTTTTAATGTTCGCGGTTTACCATGATATTTATATGTACATGTGGATGTGTGTCCTCTACACACAAACAAAGAGCCTTAAAATATAAAAAAAAAATTCTCACGGACATCCACGTCCAACCTCAAACAAGACATATCTCCTACCTGACGTATATAGATCCGATGCTACTCACTAGGACTGCGATTGACCCTTGTAAGAGTAGCTGGCAAGAACCTCTCCATGCAAAACACATGAAATTTTATACGGCGGATTATGAGTTGTTTGTGGTACTTCCTCGACCAATTTTTTCTGCCACATAGTAAAACAATCAATTCGGTTCTTTTATTTATTGTTAAATACACTCATTGTTTAGTAAACTCATAAATGAGTAACCCTGTAACTAATATATTATTTATTTATTTATTTATTCTTTATTGAACCAATGTGGTACAGAAGGCGAGCTTCGTGTTAAAAGCCAATATATTAAATATATTACAGCGTAACACTTTTGTAAGCGACTGTTTATCGCCTAAGGCAAGGGCTAAAATGACCCTTGTTGGTTTCTTTGGGAATGTGGGGAAAATTCGACTACTTGTACACAGTAACGCTCATATTATTGGTCGAGTCGTTAGGTTTATTTAGCAAAAGGTCGCAGTAAGCCGATACAGCTTTAATACACTGGGGTAATAATAGATTGGTACTTATTGTTTGACTAGCTACTGCTCGCAACTTCGTCCATGTGGTTACAATTTTCAGGCTTTTTCAGGTGTGCTAACAGTAAAAAGTTGTTATATACTCACACTCGTAACTTTCAATTGACATAACTTTTTATTTATTGACCAATTGAAATTAAACGATCGTTAGGTGTTAAGTTAGTCAGTTAAGCCGCTTCTGAGATTAGCGTTCACAAGTACTCAGGCAAACGGTCACACTAACAGGGCAAAATTGTATCAACTAATATTTTGGGTTCTACCGCGTTAATAAAGGCCCCTAAATATAGTTTTTCTCATAATCTTCCACATACAGACTGCGATTAGTTACTATTTTATTATTTGTTATAGATTGTGTTCAACTAGGCCTGATATGGCTGTCATTTACCACACTGCATTACAAATCCTTAAAATTCTTATTTTTTCTCTCTTTTATACATAAACAAACTGATTAATTAATTAAATGATTTTGACAAGAGTCAAAATCAAAAATCAAAATCAAAATATTTTTATTCAAAGTAGATTCTTTACAGAACTCTTTTTGAACGTCAATAA
>DWON01003567.1:0-17822 GCA_018251015.1 Phocides pigmalion okeechobee | reverse complement strand
GTTGCACGTGGATGTCTATGGGCTGCGACTACTTAACATCAGGTGGTTTGCATGCTCGTTTGCTACTCTTCTCACATTAAAAAATATATGCATATTACATATTACTATGTACCGGGTACTCACTCAGTAACATCTTTACCGAAACACAACTAAGCTTCACGCTTCAAATGAGTGTGGCGGTGGTACTTCCCCGGTACTACCGCGTTCAAATATACCTCACATTCATTGTCAAGTGTCTAGAGGGTCTGTTCATGCCTCGCGCAGAGAATTGCGAATGCTATTCAACGCGGGAATTCAGATAGCATTCTTGGAACCATGCTGCATGGGCACGGGCTCCCTTTAGATTGTTGAGATCCCTTTTATTAGAATTAGTTTTAGGATTTTTATCGGCGTCTAGAACAGGAAAAAACTGCTATATATGAGGCATGTTTTATATGTAATTACAAAAACCTAAGAAAATACATAATAATGAAACAAGTATGTGGACGGAATTAATTACCATGTTTATTACAAGCGTATGAATCCTGTTGTTCACAGTATCAGAAGCATTTTTGCGAGTGCGAAAAAAATAGAATGCTACAATACGATTTTAAACTGATATTATCGCGGAATCCATACATTATGTTATATAACGGGTCACGCTTAACGGTTTTTGATTATTAATTGCCGATATTTCGAACTAGTTGCATGCCTCGTGGTTTCGCCGTGACCACGAGCGTGTAGAGTGCTACAATGTATTTACAAGCGTGTAAGTACTTATAAACCCATGTAGGTATTTATATATTTTTTGCGTATATAAAATTTTTATTACTTTTTTTATGAGAAGAGTAGCAAACGAGCATGCAAACCACCTGATGTTAAGTAGTCGCAGCCCATAGACCCATACAACCACAAACAGGACCAAAATCCTATCTGAGCTCGAACGTAGATGCGTTGCTACTCCTGAGGACTAAGATGGTCGCCTCGCTTCAAAGTGTACCCGGCAACCGCATCTCTCCAACCGAAATACAAGTAATGCTTTAGGGCGGATTATGAGGGCGGAGGTTGCTCCTCCCCGGTCGAATTATAGTACTCCCACCTTTTCTTATTTTATTTAGATTGTTTGTGCCTTATAGTTTTAAATGTTTATACTATATTATAAATTTACATTATATGTGCTGCTAAACAGTTGCTGCTGAAGCAAATAAACCTAAGCAATATAAAGGTGTCCGTGCCCATGCGGCATGGTGCCAAGAACACCAGCCGCATTCCTACATTGTATAGCAATCGCACTTCTCTGCGCAAGATGTACAACAGCTCGATATGTATCAAAGTACCTTTCTGTATTTCATAATAATTATGTGAGTCCTATGTATATGTAATCCTATACTTGTTTTTAATAAACCTACACTTGTATACAAATTATTCGTCGCAATATACAACGGGGATATAGCTCAGTGGTAGAGCATTCGACTGCAGATCGAGAGGTCCCCGGTTCAAACCCGGGTGTCCCCTAATGTACCCTTGTTTTTTCCGCCGGCTTTACATCGTACCCTTGACGTTCATTAAGTGTATGTAAATAATATTATAAAATATTTAAATTTGTCCTTTTTTAATAATAACATGCAATTAAAATTAGATTGATAATAAAAGTCGGTATGTATAAAAGAGGAAGCAGATTGATTAACACAGATATCATAAAATATCGGAAATCGTTAAATATAGAATTCAGAACTTTTATAGACATTTTTCACCATTTTACAAAGAAAAATATAACTTATTATCCACTAAAACCTTCCTCAGGAATCTAGTTGAAAACTGTGAGGAAATCCGTCCAGTGCTTTTTGAGTTTATCATGAACAAACAGACAGACAGACGCGACGGAGGACTTTGTTTTTTAATATTTAGAGGTATATAATATTTACATACTATTTGTATTGTTATTTGACTGTTTTGATAATATTAAATTGCAATATGTATAGTACAGCACAAAAGCATCGACGCACCACGTAGAGCTTGTAACGTAAAACAGAAATAGATTCAGATAAACACTGATTGACTTTATCTTAATTAATGCACTTAGTTTAGTATGATACAATATCATAACTCTCAAGATATGTATATCATATGGCTTGGGACCAGAATAGTGCTACGGTATCTCCTGCTTGTCGTAAGGCATTCTCATCTGAGATTGGACGTGGTTGTCCATGGGCTGCAGTGACCACTTAACATCAGGTGGCCTGCATGTCCGTTTCTTACTTTCTCGCAAAAAAAAAAATACAAGGTGACTCAAAAAAAACTAAAATCAAATACGCAGAGTGATGCCTGAGAAAGGTTTTGGCGCATAATAAGTTAAGTTCTTTTCGTAAAATAGCCGAGAATTCAATAGTTAAATTCAATACAATAACTCAGTCGAAATAGATGTTTCTAATTGTTTTTGCAACTACGTAATGACTGAATGCATGCATGAAAGAAAAATAACGTAAGAAACAATAAACTGTATTATCCGAGCGAAGCTGGGCCGGATCGCTAGTAATATATGTAATACAATATTTATTATTATGAAAGAGTAAGAAACGGACATGCAGGCCACCTGATGTTAAGTGGCCACTGCAGCCCATGAACTACTACGTCCAATCCCAAATGGAACAGAAGTTCTATTTAAGGATGGACGCGGATGCGTTCCCACTCCTAAGGACTAAGGTGGTCGCCTCCAATAATGTGTATCCGGCAACCACACCTCCCCAACCGAAACACAACACAAGGAAAAACATGTTGCTTGACGGCGGGTTATGAGGGTGGCGGTGGTGCCGCCCCGGGCGAGCTCTAACGGCTCTACCAAATTGCAGATGTAATACAATAGTACCTTGCTTAATTCTGTAAAAGCTAGAAAATGGTTCCTTGTTGTATACGACATATACAACAATAAAATACAACTGGTTGCATCCAAACACAACAGTAACAAATTAGTATCGTTGATATGATCGTATTTTATTTTACTATTACTATTTTTTTCTCTTGAACTGTGTTGTATTTACTTGTTCTTACACGGATTAAATTGTTTTTTTTTTCTTTTCTTATTCAATAAGCATTTATAAAGACGATTTTCAAAGTAAGCAACGTCGGCCGCGGTTGTAAATTGGATGGGTGGTCACTAGTAGAAAAAAAAATGTTTGTGTAGTTTAGGACGGATATTAATTAAAGTTTCTGACATGGTATCCGACAGCCTACTTGATCCATTTCAACCAATCTGAATTCATCTTTTGGAGGCCTATCTAGTTATAAATCAAACCTAAAACTTAAGTTTTAGATAAGCAGTGGTGCCTTCACAAAACTAAATTTCTTATTCCGACATCTCTTTGACAGGGAATCAAACCCGCAACCGTTTGCAAGCCAGAGCTGTGACTATTGCCGCTTCTCAGCGTCTGTCTATTACCTGTATAGTACCAACTATACTTATCTTAAACATTCTTTAAATTACTGAATAATGGATGTACTCAGTGACAATTATCCAATTTGAATGCACGGGAATATTTGCTGTCGTAAGTAAGATCGACTCGTAACAATAATAATTACTATTAGAACTTATACGGTTTGATCGTAGGTACCACTGCCACATTTCTAGCATCAAGCTTACTCGCATTTCATTGCCCACACAAATGAAGCGTCCATTTTAAATCACAGGATAATCAATATCTGTGATTAACTTCCAAAGGTGCTTTTGTTTTTGTAGAGTCGGTTACAGACAACTACAGTTCGACCGGGAAAGTACCACCGCCGCCCTCATAATCCGCCGTGAAGCATTATTTGTGTTTCGATTAGAGAGGTACGGTTGCCAGCTACACTATGAAACGAGGCGACCATATTAATCCTCAATAGTAACGTATCTACGTTCAAGCTCAGATAGGATTTCAATCGTGTTTGTGTACATGAATGTCTATGGGCTGCGACTACTTACCATTAGATGGACTGCATGTTCATTTGCTCCTTCCATTATATAAAAAAGACAACAATAACTACGCATTTCGAGATGACTATACATACATTGTATTGTAAAATACTTGACATATCTATTACAGAAGGTTATAAATAGTTTTAAGGTTTCTGCTGAGGTCTTTCTTTTAAATAAGATCACCTTGACTTACCTTCCTGATGACTATTTAGGCAACCGGAAATAGAGCCTGGTAAATAAAGTACGAACACAAAACGGAAATGAAGTGTACTGGTTAGATTAGGGATGGGTAAGATATCCGGATCCGGATGTATATCCAGCTCAAAAGATCGATATCTAGGATAAAAGATATGGAGCTAAAACTTATTTTTTATTACTAAAAGTATTTTTTGAATAAGTGTTATTTGGTACTAGTCACCCTTTTCTTTGTTTGGATGTGGCAATCATTAAATCATCTCGTCATTCCAAGATCTAATCTAAGGTTTATGTCCGACTTCTACTTATTAATACCACATTCTGTTCCTCCTCAGTCCTTAAATTCCGGGGTTCACGAGATCCCGATTTGACAACTACTGCTATCCTGGCGCATAACATCACATTACAAATCTTCAACCTATGGAGCAGAAAAGCCCTCGAGTGGCGACTACGTCTAGGCAAAAGAAGTACAGGGCGTCTCCAACAACGTGGACCGAAGACCTGGTAAGGATAGCGGGTAATCGCTGTCTGTTGATGAAAACATTAAAATCCGTCGCTTGGTTTGAAAGATCTAGGCGTATACACAGACGGGAAGCGATTATGTTTTACACTATGTAGAGATTGAAAGTCATATGATCATAAGTAGAGCATGCAGTCCACCTGGTGGTTAATAGTCACTGTAGAATCACTGAAATTAATGTAGCGTCATTCAATATAGATCAGGAGTTTGAATTGAAGCTTATCATAGATACGTTGCTACTCTTGAGGACTAAGATCGTCGCCTCGTATGTAATCAACTACACCTTTCCACTGAACACAATAATTGGTTCACGCTGAAATGGGTGTGGCGGTAGATCCCTTAGACTCTACTTTGAAAATTTATTTATTCACTTATCATATCAAAAAGAATGCCAGCCAAATTTAGAACCCTACCGGTATTAAGGTTGCTAAGTATACCATAAGCATGCAAACTTGCTCAGTTACCCTTCAAAGCAACAAATGGTCACGATAGTCTCTACTGGACCTCTACCACCAATTAATAAATTATCTCTACATTTTATATGGCAATGTCCATAACCGTTCAATGTCAGGTAGAGACTGGCTTACGTGAGAAATTGTTTCTCTACTTGCAAATTGCAGATAATCCTTAATTGTGGGAATGTCGTAAAAAGATACTATATCTAATGATAGTATGCAAAAGTATCAATTATCTTAATATCTATCGATAAATTTGGTGTCGGCTTTTCGTTACGTCAGCCATGTTTCACTGAATCACTTTTTTCGTTTATTTTACTTATATTATGGTACAGCTACTTGGTAACAATCCGCTACCACCATGTATGATGGTATAAAATTTAATGCATTAAAACTTCTGTCTTCGTAGGAAGAAATTAATATGTAGTTGTAGCGGATTGCCTCAAAGTAGTTTTAATAATAACTTAATGGCATGGATTTCTGCAAAGTATTACACTAATAAATATTAATAACTATTTTCTTTGTTTTATGTGACAATATATTACTCATCTTTCAGTCTAGTTATTTGTGATACAGAGTACTATTCCAAAGGTTGTGAGTTCGATTTTTAACCAGGGTTTTATAGCGATGAGGATAAGTTTGTTTTTTTTTTATAAAATGGAGGTGGCCACGAACATTTAGTCCACCTGATGGCTTGTCACTGCCGGCCATAACATCTGTGTCCAACTCTGTAAAAAACAAGAGTGTCGATTGAATTCGACCATTCGACGATCCGTCGCTATTAATGATTGTGGTGGTCGTCTCATTTGTAAGTTATCCGGATAAGGAATCCGGATTTCTACCGAAGCGGATGAAAAGTACTTGAAATGGGTGTGGCGTAGGTACCTTGTTTGTTTGTCTGCGAGTGTAGTATTCATGTATATATTTATCAATATATGTGTAATCAGTTACTCACCATAGTACAGGCTTTACCTAATTTGGAATTAGATGGCCTCGTTTCAGTTGTTCCTAAAATATATATGTCATGAATTCGGTATCCCAAAGTATTTCCAAAAATACTAATATTTCTAGGAAATGTATTTATTTATTACTTAAATACAATAATCGTAGAAAACGATGATTGATTTACGATGATTAATCGTTTCTACCGCCCCTGACCATCTGGTACGAACTCTATCACAAAACAAAGTCCATCACAAATGCATTGCTACTCGTCAGCATTAAGATGGAGAGTACAAAAACACCCTTCAAATCAGAACAAAGTAACATTACACTTATAAACCAAAAATAGGTGTGACGTAGTTGCCTCCTTAACAATCATCAAAGAACTCTACCAAATTCAAAACCTATGTAATCACGATATATGTCGCTAAGTAAGAACGTTTAATATTTGACATTAATATTTAAACATATTTGCAAATTTTAAATTACATTGAAGATTCACGGTCGTATAATATTTTAAAGTCACTTACTTGAGTATCAAAATAACGATAAAGACATGTAGAGTCGATAGCTATTTCGAAAAATTAGTAAGAAATGTTAAGTTAAAATCCAAAATGCTTCCTGAATACCGTCCTATTAAAATACTTCATACACCACTCCGTCACAATATTTTGTTTTTTTTTAAAACGCTTTTTAGAAAACCTTAAGTTGAGGATAAGGAATTAGGAATTACTCGTAAAAGTGAGTTTAATAATTATCTTTAGTTGTGTAACACAGCTAAGGCGTATCCGTCAAGGTAAATGAAAAATAAATGTTTTTGGTTGTCGAAAACAAGATACAGTAATTTATGCGCGCGTAACGACAATTCGCGACGGGTTTACTTCAAACGCATGTAAATTTACGCGTGTCCACGTATTGTGTAATTTAAAAAAGTGACATACTTAAATCAGAGCTTCTTTGTTGATTCGGAACTATTACGATACGCGCGTTTTCGACGGAGCACACGCGTGCGCTCGCTTCGGCGGTCGGACACAGACTGAGCTGTGTCCTTCAGAGACGCAAGACTTTCACTAGCTGATAATACTTCACTATGTATGAACTAAACTTAGGTTAGTTATTAAGGTGTGGTGTTTCATGAAGCAGGATATAAGATCCTAGATAACTTTTCAAAATCCATTTTTGTTTTTCAGTTGGAGACGTGCGCATGATTTCTATCATTTCAAATTAACCTGCGGCGTTTATATTTAACTATGTACTGAGTGCTCTACTATGTATGCTCACGATTAAGGTTTTTTATTTTTGAATGCCGATATTTCGTGCTGACAACGGGCCCTGCAACTGATTCGAAATATCGGCAGTTAAAATTCAAAAACTAAAATAAAAAATCGTGAGTACCCGATACATAGTAAAATGGAGAGATGAAGAGGTTGCAGGCTACACTTAGTTTAATTTAATTTCATTTTAAATGTTATTTTTCTTTCTCTTTAGTTTTATGGTTTCTTTCCTCTTGAGAATTTGACATTTTGTTTTCTTCATTTATTATTTTTCCTTTCTTTTTGCATGATTCCATTTCAGTAATTGCTAAAATGATGAATATATATTTTTTTATTTCTATTTACAATCTAAGCGATCTTAGTCCTCAAAAGTAGAGACGCTACGTATGACCTTAGATAGGACTTCAGTCCTGTTTCAGAGTAGATCTGAACTATTGTGACGACAGTGAATACTTAACATGAGCCCGCACGCTCGTTCGCTGCTCTTATAACATAAATTTAACTTCGAAATTTTGTTTTGAAAAAAAAAAGATACGTAGTAAGTATAAATAGTTTTATATACATTAATGTCTTATATAAAATAAAAACCTATTATATTCTGTTACATAACTAACAATTATCTAAACACGTTTTCCTTTAAAATAATTCAGTTTTAGCGTCAATTAAATAGATAGGTACTATTTATTAATAGTATTTACTTAGAATTGGTAGAGCATTTTTCTAATTAATTTAATTTTTAAATCGTATGCGATTTAGCCGTGACCACGAGCCATGATGCTGGTTCGAAATATCGGCAATCAGAAATCAAAAATCGTTTGTCGTAGTAAAGATTATAAACAGTAGTTTAACGAGTAAGTCATAGGTTTATAAGGTGAGAGTACTGTAGTTCGACCGTTCGACGGAAGCATTACGTGTGTTTCGGTTGGAGAGGTGCGGTTACCGGCTACACTTTGAAGCGAGGCGAACATCTTAGTCCTCCGATTGAAATCCTTTCTGAACTCGAACGTAGATACGTTGCTACTCCTAAGGATTAAGATGGTCGCCTCGCTTCAAAGCGTAGCCGGCAATCGCACCTCTCCAACTCGCACCTCTTACGGCGGATTATGAGAGCGGCGGTCGAACTATAGTTCTCCCACCTTCAAACTAACTAGTTGTGTAAAATGAGGTTTAATAGATAGGATGCATTAGGCACCTGATTGGGTCTAGAAACACCTGTAAGGAACAATATCTAGTGAGGGAGGCTTGCGTAACAAGTGTTTACCTGTTTACATTCGTTTCCTCTAACTATACCTTTTTATATATCGCACCTTCAGAATGATAATGAGCTTTTTCTGTATGTACCAGGTATTGACGATTTTTTATTATTGAGTGTCGTTATTCGCAACTAGTTCGAAATATCAGCAATCAAAAATAAAAAATCGTTAATATATAAATTCTGTGATAAAATTAGTTTAAAATCGTATGATAATGACGTATAATAAAAATCGCACCTTCAAAATAATAATGATTTATTTTTAATATGTTATGGGAAATGAAAAAAAGATTTCCTTTCACATAAATTTTGAATGAAAACAAAAATTTTCAAGTGTACTTTTGGAAATTTTCATTTCATTTAATTTTCATATATTCCTCATATATTGTAAATTACTCAAAAATACGAAATTTCAAAACAAATGTTAAATATTAAGATTTCGACACAGGTCGTTATTGTTCTAAAGATGCGATATATTAAGAGAATAGCAAACGAACGCGCAATCTTTCGTGCATTTTCTTCTTTTCCTTATTTCTTATTCATCACGTTGACCCACGTGATGAAACGGTAAGCACATATTATTTACATACGACACGCAGTGGATTCCAAGTTCGATTCCCGGTCAGGCAAGATAAGCACCTGTGAGTTATTGAATATCGTCAATCCATTATTGATCCAATGATATGCCCAATTCCCTCTCAGAATGACAACTCTTCCTCCACCTTTAAGGCCTTAATGAAAATTGTCTGGGTTTCTAGGGACAACCCCCCCCCCCTCACTTTCACCCCCAAAACGACAAATGATGATTGATTGTTAGTATGCATACATAATTTTGAAATATCTAATGGATTTCAACCCCGGATACCCGTGTGAAGCCAACATCACATGGGTTTCTGGGGTTCAAATCCATCCAATCAATGCGACTTATTTTATTAAAAATCAAATTAGTAAATAAAGTTCCTTGCTTAATAATAATAAGAAAAACTTAAATAAATACATAGCACCTTTTTATATTTTTAATCTATCAATAATAACTTCTGTCATAATCAAAAATTACTTGTTTTTACATTCAGTCAACTTGATGAAATTAATCAAACAATCACTGCCATACAGCCTTTCATAATCACACTTAATGCACACTTCTGTCGGTTAATGGGTCGTAAAGGCCCTATTACGTGCGTAGGCTTCAAGGGAAGCGGCAGTGGCGTGCGGCGGCAAGGTTCAAGGTGCGGCGAAAACTCCTTGTTTTCCCCAAAACGGCAAATGTCATGAACAAGGTAAAACTGCGAGACGTTTAGTCTTTACGACTTAAGATTTTTTAAAATAGTTTTCTTTTTATTATGTACCGGGTATTGACGATTAACGATTTTTTATTGCCATATTTCGAACCAGTTGCATATCTCATGGACATGGCTAAACTGCGGTGGTGGTGGAAACAAAAGACAGAACTAATGGTAGATTAATAGATCTACTAGTCTAGTTCGTTTTTGTTTTTTGGGCTCCATATCAGAAATGAATTTATTTATTTATTTATTATTTTTATTATTAAAGAGTAAGAAACGGACAGAGTAAGTGGTCACTGCAGCCCATGAACAAGCACGTCCAATCTCAAATAGAACAGAAGTTCTATATAAGGATGGACGCAGATGCATTCCTACTCTTGAGGACTAAGATGGTCGCCTCCAATAATGTGTCCGGCAATGAAGATTGTTAATCAAAAATCTTTAATCGTAAGTTCCCCGTATATAGTCAAATGTGTATGTTCTGCGACAATATTACATTACAATTACATTTCTCATTTTTGTAATACTTTTCTTTTTCTGAAACCTTTATATGTTATAAGAATGGCAGATGATAGACATCTACGTCACCTTAATCAACCTTAATCAAGAGTAAGTCCTGCCGGAGGTCGTGCGCAAATGCATTGCTGAGAGCTGTGATAGTCGCCTCACTTGTAAATAGCCACCGCATCTCTTGAATCGAAGCACAAGCACTACTTTACAGCAGATTATAAGGATGGTGATAGTACCTCCCCGGTCGTATTATTGTTCTGCTACCTGTTAATCCATCATCAATATTACCTATCCGGAACAAAAAAATAATTAAACACCTTGAATACCAAATATTAATCATTCGTTTGAGTGCCGTCGATATTTTTGTCGAGTCGTAGCCGCATCGGTGTCTTGAGTAATAAGCCTCTCTAGTTAACCTCACATTAAAGGGTGAACGTGCCTAGGTGTAAAAATAAAGTTAAGGCTGTTTTTTTTATTAATCTTAGGTATTACTTATTAATCTGTCTGCCACCCACGCCTGTCACATTCTGTATCGCCGGTCATCCTTAGCCGACAGGTGCTCAAAGCAGATGAACGGATTTAACATTGTGACTTTCCCCGTTCATTCATTAACCCTTTCCCTGCAGTAAGACCGGGGAGGTACCGCCGCCCTTTTAATCCGCCATAAAGTCTTACTTGTGTTTCAGTTGGAGAGATACGATTGCCGGCTACACTTTGAAACGAGATGACCATCATAGTCCTCAGGGAGACAACGTATCTACGTTCGCGTTCAGATAGAATTTCAGTCATGTTTGTGATTGTACGTGGATGTCTATGGGCTGCGACTACTTAACATAAGGTAGTATGCATGCTCGTTTGCTACTCTTCTCACATTAAAATCACTACTGTCTATTAGTTGGCGTAACGCCCTTGCGGCTAGTACACCTCTTGTACGTATAAATCTATATGAAATACAGGCGACCAAGTGCCGTGTTTACGTCGGAGCTACAAGACTGAAGGCGGACATTACGGCTGTGGATGCTTCACTGATGCGAAAATATAATAATTGTATGAATTGACAGCACATCTGCAGTCTACTAAAAGAGCTCCAATTTAGTGCCGCCTCCCGCAATCCTGACTCCATGTAATTTATGAGCGCCGAGGTCAGTGTTAAGTGTATGTAAATATCTCAATGAAATCATATTATTATTTGTATCATACTGGTTTTAAATATTCTGGAAAACAAGTTGAACAATAAATATACGTCATGCATTAAGTCAAGTATGTAAGTTATTACGCGGTTATAAAATAAAAACATAAAATCCATAAAAATATTGTAATAATAAAATTGCCACTTCTTTGCAGACATAAAAATCGGCATTGATTAAAACATTATCGTATTTACGACATTTTTGAAAACCAAAATATTCTTTAAATCAAGTTTAAAGTCAAATTTCAAGTAACAGGTTTTCAATTAAAAGTTAGAAAGTTTTCAATTAAAAAAAAAACTTACATATATTAAAATTCCTGCACACATCAAAAATGTAAACTCATTTAATGCATTTAAGATCAAACTAGTATACGTAATAAAAAATCACTTTAATGAAAACGATGTTACAAAAACAAAAACCAATGCCTTAAATGGATCTAGAAAACATAGTATTAAGACGAACATTAATGTTACATTTTTTATTTTCTGTGTATTTTCAAGTAAGTGACTATTGTATATATTTTTTTGAGAATAAATATCTATAAACCTTAAAAACTTACAAAGATTTTTTTGCAAATGACGAAGAATTCCTATACAACTTACAGAACTTTATTTATTAATTACAGAGTTTCATTTACAAATTTCTGAGTTCATTTATTTATTGGTTATGATAATTCAACAACGATTCATAAGATAATAGTGTTACGTTATAAACAAAATTAAAAATTATAGTTAAACAGAGTTATACAGATAGTAATTATAATTAAACATGGTTATCTTTACCAATAATTGTTTATGTGTGCGTGTGTGTGTACACACATAGACACACAAACAATTATATACACACATATTTATGCATGTATGTATGCATTTCTTCTATAGTTTACAAATTAAAAAGTTTACTGGTTAAAATATGTTACAAAGATTTTTCTGTAATAGGAGAGTTTTTTAGAAGATTTTTTTAGACTACTTACATAGTTTCCTCCGCAGCTTGGAGTTTCCTCTTTAAGTTACAATTTCTTCAATAAGTTTCCCTTACAAGTTGAAGTTTCCTTTTCAAATTACAGAGTTTCTTCAACATCTTAAAGAGTTTTGTAAACAAGTACACAATTTTATCTACAAGTTACTTAGAAGAAACTTAAAGACTAGTTACGTAGATTCCTCCACAAGTTGAAGTTTCCTCTTCAAGAACTCTGTAAAGAGTCTCTTCAACAACTTACAGTGTTTTTCCACAAATTATTTAGAAGAAATTTAAAGAAAAAAAAATTGAGTTTATTTTTCAAGTTACAAAGTTTCTTCAACAAGTTACAGAAATTCACTTTTACAGTACCCAGCTTTATCTACATGTTACACAGTTATTTACAAATTACAGTGTTTCTCCCGGTCGTAGTTTAACTATCTCAGGCTTGTTTGGATCACCGTTACCTCTCACTACGTAAACGGTTGTTACTCCTGGTTCCTCCTGATTATTGTAATAATTACGAACACCCCTTTTTACATTATCGAATACAATATTATTATTACTATTGTACTCATTAACAGGATAAATGGGGTAATTGTAATTATTATTACTATAATAATTGTTATTTTGATTTTCCGGAAAAGATATACCTTTTGGATCTCTATTAGATTCTTTTTTATAAGAATTAAATGTATCCTTAGGATATCTGTTGTACTCTTGTGTGTTGTACTTATTGTAAGTAGTGTCAGTATCAGGAAATTTTAAGGTTTTACCCTTTCTAATGTCGTTAAATTTGAAATCATCATAATTAACGTATTGAACACCAATGTCACCGTCATAATTGTCTTCATCATCATCACCTGGAAATAACCACTTTGAACTATGTTCGATAGAAACAGAATTATCATTTAGAAAACTTGCAGGCTTGTTCTGGATTCTCTTCTCGATTTGATTTTCATTATCTTTGAAAATGGTTTTATTTGCATCATCGCTAGGTTCTTTATCATTTCTAAATCGAACGCCATTATAGTTATTATTCTGATAAGGAAAAGCAAAGCCGTAATTCTGTTGAGAACCATATCCATTGGAATACAGATTAGGTCGACCATAGTTTGGTGAACCTGGATTTAAAAGCCCGTAGTGTTCTTGATTAATGGGTAAAAGACCGTGATCTTGACCGTTTCCTGGATTAGGTTGATACTGTCCATAATTTTGCGAGAGCTGATTGTAAAATTGTTCCAGGTTCTGGTGACCATGTTGAGGTGCATTAAAGAATCGGAAGAAGCCTCCATTGTGGTTGTTCAGATAGTGAACCAGCTGCTCAGGGTCTGTAGGACACAACGGGTAGGCGTAGCGGCAAGATCCAGGGCTGCCTTTAGATGACATACCCAGGAAAGCAGCTCGTCCAAATACGAAAAGTGGGTTTGAACTTATTCCGTTGTACGCTGACAGTAAACTGTAATATTGAGAAGACGTTAATGAAACATGAAACCCAAAATATTTAAATGTAGAAATAAGATCATTCCAAATTCGAATCAAATGTAATATTACCCTCAAAGTAATAAATATGGCATATACATTAGCCTGCATGAACGTTTGCTAATGTTCTCGCATTAAAAAGTAGACTGTATCATATTACTTAAAAAAAAGCGAAGTCACTTACGTCAACAAAGGTTGCAACCCTGAAATTGAGTCCAGAAGACTCGAGCCACCTAGGGCTCCACCTGCAGCTGCTTCACACAGCAGACGAGCTACGCACTGATAATCGTCGTTTTGAGCAATGGAAGTTAAGGCTCCAGTCACTGCTGACAGCGCGTCTGATGCTAAGGAAGGTCGTGGTCGTCTTGGAGGTCCTAGAGATAACACTCAAGATTATTAAGAAAATAGTGTTAGCCTTGTGTTTAATTCTAACCTCTTACAAAGGGGACCAGGGTTAAAATCCCGAACACTGCTTATCGTACATAAGAAATGAATCACTTGCTTTAATAATGATGCGAAATGATTACTTAAATGATAAACTCGCATCTTCTGAAACGGCTCCAGGTCCACTTGTTCCATTAATCAAGTTATTATTTGGAAATGATATTTTCAAAGATAAAAAAGATGTATGTTTTGGATTTTCTTTTCCTGTCTCTTCTCCAAAACGTAATGTTTTACGAGTCAATACTTTATTGAAGTTTAAAAAATTTTCGTAAAGAATCTAGTTTGAACAAAATTGTTTTGTATTTGCAATTTTTCAAACTGCGTTTTGAAACTTTCGAATTTCGGGAAACGTGCGTACCTGAGAGTTCTTAAAAGTTAAGTCTAGCAATCTAAGGCTATGGCCTAATCTTCCTCATTTATGGAGATCTATCTATATCCATCTGTAGAAGAGTAACAGGTTAATGACGGAATTTAAAAGATGTTGTTTTTTCTGTTTAATATCCAAGAACAAAAGAAACCAAAATCAAGGAAGATAAGAATCACAAGAACGAGCAGTTTATCTGTGATCGACTTCAAATGAACTCCTGTTTGTAATAGAGTTGGATACAGATGTCCATGGGTGGCAAACACCAATGTGACGTGGACTGTATGCTCATTTCCTACATCAACATTATAAAAAATAAACTTTAATTCACATAAAGTTGTTGATAACGATATGAAAATACTGCAGTGCAATTGTATAGACAGTTAAGAATTTTACTTCGAATTTGATAATATAACGAAAGCAACGCCTTCAATATTTCACTATATAACTACACGAATAAATACGCATATTATTCTTATAATTTTTTCTTTTCCTGTGGGCAATGTATTGACTTACTAACTTTATAACTGAGAATCGATTCTAGGATATGCGTGGTAATAAGACACCGAAGTAATGTCTAGTAATTTTAAAAAGGGGTTAATTATTCTTTAAGAAGTAAAGTTTGGTTACATTAAAAAAAGTTATAAGAAACAACTCACTGTAAAGTTGCCCGTTAAACCCTGGCTGAAAATAATTAGGTCCAAAACCTTGAACAGGTCCAGGGCCTAATCCTGGGGCAATGGGACCTGGATAAGCTGAATTTATGTACCCTTGTTGACCCAGAAACTGCTTCCTTGGCTTGCGGCGCCTGCGCTTCTTTTGGCCATTATTGGATTTCCCAGGTTGCATCCCAATAATCGAATTATTTATCCCATTTCCTGCAATATCTTGTGCAGAGTTCTCAAATTTTACATTTGTATTCCCATTATCCTCGGAATACGTCTCTGGGATAAATTCTTGATCATTCTCAAATTTAAAAGGTTTTACATCAGTTTGACCATGAAACGATATATGATTTGGCGGAAGCTGATCCTCAAATTTTAAAAGACCATAACCGGCTCTTGGTTGGGTAAGGTTTCCGGAGAAGATTTTACTAAAATTTAAAATTTTATAATTAAATTTCTTTACACTTTAAGAATGTTTTTACTTGAATGTCAAGCATAATTATTTCTCCGCTCTTAAGAATATTTATTTATTTATATATTAATATAAACAACTATTCTGTATCAACAAGTGGCTTATTATATTCAAAAATAGTTTTTCAAATCTGATTGGTAGTTGCAGGGTCTGTGTCGTTCAAACAATCAATCTTTTTAACGTTACAAGATTAGTGTATATTTATTTTAAATACACATTATTGTATGATTGATACGTTGGCCCCTTCTCGCCTCGGCGGAACGGTGTCGAGGGCTGGAGCTGGGGCGGAGGCTGCAGAGGAGGCCAAGCGGCGTAAATATGTCTCACTAAGCAGTGATTACATATTTGTTCCGCTTGGCTTTGAAACCTTTGGCCCGTGGGGTCCGCGTGCCAAAAAATTTTTCATACAAATAGTACCACGTTTGATCGACGCTACCGGTGAGTAGAGGGCTGGTTCACATCTCGCGCAGAGAATTGCCATTGCTATCCAGCGCGGGAATGCAGCTAGTGTTCTTGGAACCATGCCGTATGGGCACGGACTCCCTTTAGATCGTTTAGGTTAGGTTTTATTTTAATTAGTTTTAAGATTTTCATCATTGTATATATGAGAATAAAGCTATATATATTCTTACTTCAGTACAGTTTGAGGTTGCATGTTGTTCATAATCTGCAGCGTCTTAAAATCAGGTGGTTTGCATGCATGTTTGCTACTCTCCTCACATGAAAAGTAGCGGTTCAAAAAGTAGAATAAGAGTTCGACTGGGTAAATCACTGCTACCCTCATAACTCGAAAAGCAGTTGTAGTTGGAGAGTCGCATTTTATTCCATCTCAGTCCTCAAGAATAGCAACGCATCTATGCACGACATTAGCCAGGATTTTATACGTTGGACGTATATGTCTATGGGTTGCAAAGACTATTAACCATAAGGTGGTAACTATAGTTCGACCAGTTAAGTGCCATGGCCCCCTCATAATTCGCCGTGAAGCATTACTTGTGTTTCGGTTGGAGAGGTGCGGTTGCCAGCTACACTTTGAAGCGAGGCGACCATTGTAGACTTCAGGAGTAGCAACGTATCTACGTTCGAGCTCAGATACGATTTCAGTCGCTTTTGAGGTTGGACGTGGATGTCTATGGGCTGCGACTACTTAACATCAGGTGTTTTGCATGCTCGTTTGCTACTCTTCTCACTGTTATAATAATCTTTGTAACATTTCTTTTTTTTGCAAACCTAAGCAACGCTAAACGCGGCTTAAATGAGTGTAAAAACCGATGCCACGCGTTCCCCCGCGCCAGTCGATCAGTGTTGTTAAAATTGGTTATCAATAATAAACTTAGTCAAGAAGTGAAGTGCAGTTTCATTTATTTAAAAAAGGACCCACGGCGCGCCGTCCTTACATCACGTAAAGAAGGTGGCAAAAGGCTCGTTGCTACTGTTGGAACATAAAATGTTTACACGAGGAAATAATTTAATTTAATTACAATTGATGATAATCGTGTAATGAATAATTTATTAGGATATGATAGGTAGCAGAAAAACTTTTGTAAAATGACTTGGTGAATAAAGATACGAGCGATTTATATACAAGAAATAATGCGTTTCGTGTTCAGTGGGTATCGCATTCGTTGTCTGATATCAGTGTTTTTGAATAGTCATTTTGAAGGTAAGTTTTGATTTTTTATTATTGTTATGTATACCTATACCAATCATGGCATAATAAAATATTTTATAACAATATAAATAAGCATTATGAAAATATTTTATGACAGAAAATAAATGAATTTTATAATAATTAAAGGTGGTATAACTGTTAGAGCTCGCCCGGGGAGGTACCACCGCCACCCTCATAACCCGCCGTAAAGCAACATGTTCTTCATGTATTGTGT
>DWON01003566.1:0-17825 GCA_018251015.1 Phocides pigmalion okeechobee | reverse complement strand
AGCGCGCGCCCGCCCGCCCGCAGCGCGCCCGTGCCCGCGCGCGAGCACGCCGCGCCCGACGCCGCCACCGACCCGTGCGGAACCACCTGCAAGGCCCACGGTAATACCTCATTTGAAGCCAATTACCCACCCCTGACAATTGCTGGCTGCGAGTCTTTTTTACGATTACATTTAGTTTTCAGTCCAATTGTGGATTGGTAACCTTCATATATCTTTAAGAAAACTTGTATAGAGAATGCTCAGGCAATAAGGTTTCTGCACGACATTGCACGCATTTTACGATTTTTGTACATCGTGAAATGCGTAAACGAAGGAAACTTCATAGATACGGAAATCCCAATTTATTCCTGTAATGCAGTTACAGCTTAAAATGAGGGGCCTACATTCATAATATTTATATTTTTACTTGACAAATTTTAGAAGCTGTTTCCGTATATCGAGAAAATCTACTTACTTCATAATCCCCGTAGTAAATCTGTGTGAGTAGTGCAAGTGTGATGGCGGCGGAGAGCGCGGCGAAGGCGACCAGGATCAGCCGCGGGCCAGCCGCGCAGTGCGTCGCGCCGCCTGACGCGCCGGACGTCTTCAACGGCACATCTTCTCGTAATTCTACTACACCTGAAACATGATAATTATATAGTATATTTTCCCTATTCATAGGCAACAGTATTTAAGAATATGATGTTTATACCTTATCTATACTTGCAATATATTTGAATGATTAAAGAAGGCGATGATCAACTTCGACTAGTCCTGCAGCCGTTAAAATCATATGACAATTAACGGATGTTCTCACAGCCTGACTTGTTTACTTCAGCTTCTTTCACAGTATAATGTCATATGGCATATTGCTGTGGGGTAGTGCTGCTGACATTGACTCTATCTTTATTTTACAAAAGCGAGTAATACGGGCAATTTATAATTTAAAATGTGGCGAATCTCTTAGAGAACTGTTTCGGACTATCAACATAGTGACGGTGCTTAGTCAATATATACAATATATCTTAAGAAGTAGGTATAGCGCACACATGCGTGAGGTGCGGTAGGTGGGACGGCTGCGCGAGCGATAAGTGCACGTAGCAGTTGAGAATTGTCTTTGAGTGCGTACGCGCGATTCAGATGTACCAATATACATATAATTATATGAAAATATATGAAATACATAATACAAATATTTATATGAAAATAAAATGTATGTAAGCATAACAAAAAACTGACAAAATTGGTAGTAATCATAACTTTAACTCTATAACCGAGGATACATTGACTGTTCCTAAATAAAGACTATATGAGATGGCCAAATCATTAATGGGAAACTGTATTCGCTACTCCAATAAAATAGCAAAACATATTACAAATCTATCAGAAAAGAAGTTTAAATCGGTCATTAAACAAACATTGTGTAAGAAGGTATACTATAAATTTATTACTATCTATTTATTATTATATTTTAAATCATAAACTCATATAGTCTGAAACGACTCCAGGTCCACTTGCTCTAATTAATAATTATAGTTATTATTTGTAAATGACATTTTCAAAGATGGAATAGATGTGTGTTTTAGAGTTTCTTCCGCTGCCTCTTCAAATTCAAATTCAAATTCTTTATTGCTCAAGCTTATTTTCTAAGTCAGGTCTTACAAATCAATCAATCGATATATCTTACAATCAATCAATAATCAGTATAAACATGCACCCTGTTAGGGTTTTGCGATATAATATTTACATAGTTTTGGAGAAGTTAATTGTCATTGTTATACAGTAATTTTAAAAATAATAGTGTAGTGATAGGGATAATTGCTATACAGTCTGGATAGAATTTGTTATACACTGTCAATAATTTTAAAGAAATGATGTCAAGAAATAATAGTAATAATAATAATGATAGTCATAATAATAGATAATACATTCATTAATTAATAGTACACATCAGATTCTGTTCGTAATGAAAATAATATTATTTAAAAGTCAATTTCATTATGATTTGTTAAGATTAGGATGATGATTAAGATTTATTAAAGGAAGTCATTTGAAAACTCTTGTAGGGAATAGTAGCATTTGGTGATTAAAAGTCGGTTACGTTTATTTTTAAATTGTTATAACTTTTCACTTGATTGTCTTTCGGAATTTTATTAAAAAATTTTACGCACATGGAGTAGGGCCCTGAACTATACATAGCCAGTCTTCATGGCGGTACCGCGAGCTTGTTTGGGTTTTGTGAGCTATATTTGTTTATTTCTTTAGAGTGGCCAAATAAGTTGTTGTTTCTTTACAAATTGATGTTAACGTTAGTATATTTAGATCGGTAAAATGTTTTCTGCAACTTTCTGGTTGTTTAATGTTTGCTAGTATTCGTATGTATTTTTTTTGTAAAGTGAATAGCTTCTAAAAAAGCCAAACACTTTACGAGTCGATGGTAGTCCATTGACTTTCAAAAGAATTCTGTAAAGTATCTAATTTGAACAAAAATATTTTGATTTTGATTTTAAAATCGATTTATTTTTAAATGAGTTTTGTGCAACTAGCAAACTTGCAGGAAATGATAATTCCAAAACTTTCGATGAACAAAAGGTGTATGAAAATTGCAACACCAAATTAGTGTGTTATAAAAACACGACGAGGTATCGTAAGAGATTTGTATCGAGTAACAATTTGTTTGAGATGGAACATTTCGTCGGAAAACACGATCCGCAGCGACACGGCGCGGAAATGACTGATTTTTATTGAGATATGGCGGTGTGTCCGTCTGCCTCCGTGTTCACCGATACCTACTGCATGAAATGGAAAAATATTGGGCGCTGTGCGCCTTTACTGTTGTGTACCTTTGCTTTGATCGGTTTGTGGAGCATTTTTCTGTGAAGTGAGATGGCGATGCAGTAACGTCGCAAAGTTAGATTGATTGGAAAAGGGGTTTCCAGATTTTCCATTTTGGAAGTCTGCGTTATTATTTCTTTGATCAGTTTACAAATTCTATAAATAAGAAGAAAATAATGAATGATAAAGTTATTTTGGGAAAGTAGTATACAAACGCGCAGACAATCTGATGTTAAAATAGTCTCCGCAGTCTATGAACATCCACGTCCAACCTGTCTATGAACATCCATGTCCAACTCCGTCAAGCCTGACGTCGTGCACAGATACCTTGCTAATCCTGAGAGTTGAACAGATCACTTCGCTTGTAAGCGTAGTCGCTGACCGCACCTTTCCAAGCGAAATATAAGAACTGTTTTTAGAATTTTAATATGGCGGTGATTCCCCGGTCGAACTCTTGTTTTACCATCGGAAAACCAAATAAGGTTGATAAAACTATATTTAGACTTACCATTAATGCCTTCCTACTATGAACTTATTTTTAAGTCTTATAAGGGCCTAATAATATATGCTTGTATCATGGATACATGATGCAGGTTGAAATGATTTTATAATTATTTATATTCCGTTTTTATATTGTAGGTCCGTATTTTTCCATTACCTGTTTATAGCTATTCTGTGAATTCTGAAATAAACTAGGCTGCAGGACTATGCCTTGTAGCCTAGTTTATCTCATTTCGTTCACCACGGGAAAATTAATAAAGAACTCTAAAGTAATTATGGATACCTACAGAAGGATTTTTATAATATTTCTGTCACCGATATTTAGTTCACAATTATGGACGCGGATTCGAAAGTGTATGGTCCAGTTTAGTCTACTCCTGCCCCGGACTGTTTCTCATAATACCATTAGACTCATACTGCTAGGCCACCTCTGCTTACTATTGATAGGGAAAACAAATAAGCAATTATTCTTGGACTAGTTCAAGGAATAGACAATTAAAGAACTTATTCACGATCTGAGCATTTAGAAGAATGTATTTCCGTTGGAGGATCGTGGATTCAGTGTATTGCCGTCATTAGGCATGAACACTAATAGACGGCCATTACACTGTTTGCTGGTTCAACGTAAACAAATAACCCGGCCTAGGGCGCCACGGCTATCCTACACGACTCGTCGCTAGTTAGCTAGGGCCGGTTTGGAAAACACCCGTCTCTCTCCGACTCGTCTTTCATTTTTTCTTTTAATCAAGAGATTGTGATGAGATGAAAATCAATGCTATTTTAATACCATTTTTGAATTTATTGGCATTATACTTTAACATTCGATACAAACTTTAGTCAACAACATATTTCGTGTCTGAAAAATACTTACTTAACCTACGGACGCCAAACGGTTCAAACAATTGGATTGACAAATTCTTCGCATACTAGTAGATTATACGTGTACAGCAAATACCTCGGAAGTATTCAAACCCGTTTCCTTTGGCACCTCATTTTCTCATGTATCTTAGGTAAAACCATTCAAAACTACACTGAACGCCTTAAGCATTTCAGTATGATCTCATTATCAGGTCGCAAACTAATACTGGACTTACTATTCCTATAAAAGCTCGTAAATGGTCTGGTTGACGCTCCGGAACTTCTCATACAAATTAACTTCTCCGCTCCTGCGAAATTACCAAGAGCATCTAGGGCAAATATGTTCGAATTTGTATGTTCCTACACAAAGTTAGGTCAAAACGCGCCTCTCAACCGAATTGTGCGTAATTTTAGATGCGTGTCAAATCGCAACGATGTCGATGTATTTGCTCCAGATGTTCGCAGCTGTAACGCTCACTTATAAAGGACGACATTGTGAATTTGTAATCATTGTTAATCATTCTATTAATGTTTTTATTTTATCTGCATGTGACTTCAAAAATTTATTTCTAATTATAATTATATGAAAATTGTGTACAATTAATTATTAAGCATTAAATATATATATAATTTACATTGCTTTTTTCTCAATTACTGTTTTTTTCTCAATCATTGTAGTTTATAAATTTGTATTATTACATTTGAACTTGTTATATAATCAATTCTAGTTTAAACATATATATAACTCGCTGTTGTTAATTTTTTGCAGTCCTCGCCTCTAATTTTAATGGCATTCACTCTTGATAAACTGTTACTTTATACTTCTTGTTTGTATTGGTGTAAATTATGTTGGCGTTCGAATAAATAAATAAATAAATACATAAATAAATTATTCTTCAGGTTTCCCCTAGTTTTTTAGATATTTTTTCACTTGTGGTTTGTTAACAGACATGACCTTACCTGGTGGCGGCTGATGGTCGGGGCTGACAGACATGCTGGCTGGTCGCCTACGCCTCACTACCCTCTTAGAAAAACACCTGGAAATACATGAAAAAAATGAAATTTATTATTTTTAATTTTAATCACATTTTTTTCAAAACGTTAGAAGTAAGAATTTGAGAAAACTTTAAATAGATTCAACTGTTACATGTGATTTGGTTAATTTAAATAACAAAAATCCAGAGATTATAGATGACACTACTATTTCCTCATGGTAAGAGTTTATAGTTAAAAAAAAGTAGTGGAGAAATTTACAACAATGACAATCTATACTTTATCCAAGAAGAAGCTATAAATATATCGAAGTCTACCAATTTTTAATGTTTTTGTTAAAAAAAATATTCTAATCTTACTTTTATCATAAGAATTATTTAGTAAAATTTTTGAGATTGAATCTTGGAGACGCCGGCTGGAGCGGCCCGAACCTTGGTTCTCGAATTAATTGTTGTTACATTATTACTTACATTTTTTAATAAGAATACTAACCGATCACGGATTGAAGGATATGTTTATGTGGCTATGTTAACTTTACTATACAATTAGAGAGTTTCCTGCCGCTACGGTTAGTGTTCCGCAAGATACAGGGAAAACGTCTTTAGAGTACGCTGGTGTCAACTAGATGTACACTTCATATGTCGGTTGTAAATCAATGCCTTTATTTATTGCACTGCCAAGTATTAAAAAAGCACAGGATTGGTATCATACATCACAAATAAACAAACTATCACACTCCGATTGAACATGAGCTTGCTGGAACGCGGTTCGCGGTTCGCTGTGAGGGACGAGTAACTGTTCCTCGCTTCCGCAGGCCTCCGCGGTGGGGAGCGGGTGGGGGGAGGTGCGCGGGAGTTGCCTCGCAGTGAGCCGATTCCGCGCTGACGTCATCGTCTTCGTTTGTTTGCATTCCGGAGGCGGGGCATGGTCAGGGACGCTCGTGCCGGCTTGTCGTAGGTACATTGTAATTTTATCTCAATATATCAGTAGATATAAAATAACAATGTCACTATAATATCGATTTGTTAATAATAGTTTTCACTCTTAATAAGAGATCAAAATCCTATTGGCTGGAGAGAGACTGGTGTGAAGTTTATGCACTTTGCATTCAGATGACGTAAACGTTGCCATCGTATACGTGCAGTAAAGTATTTGTTTATTACTTACCTAATTTAAATGTCATTAGGTACAATTGCAATTTAGGGTGTAATCATTTGGGGTGAATGTAAACATGTGAAATAGAAGTAAACTTTTTACAGCTGCTTCCAGTTGATATTTCTATTAACGAACGTTGCGTTCGCTAATCGAACGTTCTATTAGCTAAACTACGTATACTGTATTGTTCCTGTTCCTTAAACGCGGCATCCTTACATCGTTCGTTCGCTCGGCGCCGCGCGCCGGCTTAGCGAAATAATATAATCCAGTTCAGAAATGCATATTTCAATTTCCATAAGCACATAATCGGAGAACTTAGTCATCGGTTAAGGTTGTCCGTCAAGAGTATTAGGTTTTTTTTTAAGAAAAAAGACGTAAAATATAACTTAACATTATTATTAGGTGTTCAAGTTTATATTTACGTAGAAAAGGATATTATGGCAAAAATATTTTACTTTTTAAATACATTATTATACCCAGGAGCAAAGTACAAGTAAATTTTCTTTTTATCTAATTATTTTAATTTCATTTCGGAAGTAGCAAATAAGCATGCAATCCACATGATATTAGATGTCATTGACTTTCAATGAAACCAGTGACCAATACCTTACAGAACAAGAGTCCCGATCACAAATCTGTTGCTGCTCCTGTGGATCCAGATAGTACGAGTGCCTCAATTGAGTGCCTTGGCGCTACTCCGCTGTTATAGAACAGAAATAGAAGTGACGTTAGTGTCGCCCTAGTTATACTAAGGAGGCATCTATATCTGCTATCAAAATATTTCTTTTTTTCGGCGAAGTACCCTCTAAACGTAAACAAATTTGCACACGGCTGTCTATTTATTACTTGTCTATTTTAAAACATCAAACACGTATATCATTTTTGGTAGTGTTCGGTGAATTCCATTCTGTAAAAGCGTATTTATGAGTGTAGAGGACTGGTGGCTGGGTGCGAGCGAGAGGACGGATGTGCGGTGAACGACCACCGCGCGGCGCGTGCGCCGGTGACTCACTCTTCACGGTTTCATCGAAACGCGCATGGCTAGGCAAGGCCTAGAACGCGTGCGATTCATTATAATGTATATTATACACACACACATATACATTATAATTATAATTATACCACTAAATATTTCGTTGGCTAGGATAAGATGGATTCAAGTATTCATGTTTTTTTTTGCTGTATTAAAAAAGAGAAACTAAGTCATAGCATAGTTCGCGTAATTTTGATTCAAAAATCTAAAGTGTGATAAATTTGTTTTTATTTGAGCTAGTAGCTATAAGTAAATGGAATGACTTCTTTGTTTTTGATTGATTTTGATTTTGATCATTAATGATTTTATAAAATTATGTTGTAATGACAAATACGTAGACGTATCATGTGTAGTCGTTTTTGCAATAAGTACGAGTATTGTATTTCCGCGCCAAACCATTTCCGTTTCCGAAGTTTGGTCATCTTAATCATTTTAGGCTAACTTTTTTTCATAAAACTTGAGAAGGTTAGGGCAAATCTAACTTAAAAAAACTACATAAAGATGTGAAAGAAGCGATAATATGAGCACTCGGTGCGAGAATTGTTCTCGACGACAGTTTCAATGTAAGTGCGGTAACGGAGTGCAGGCTCCCGCGATCGTATCACGTCCACGAGACAAGCGACGTGCGTGAGATTGATAGGCGGTGCGGCTGGCGGGCGGTCGGAGGTCGGCTGTTCGGCGGCCAGAGACGGAATTCGAAGGGTTTACGAGGTGCGACGGAGAGATGGCTTTATTTTTCCGAGTCCGTCGCTTATTGAATATGCGGCTTTTACGAGGCGGCCTCGTCCCGCGATTGATACGACTTTTTCAATTTACAGTAAAACGGCCTCGTGTTTATGTATGCGCTATATGGCCGCCCTGGAAACGCTCGTTTATGATCGACTAACTCTGAAGTCCCTATACGTGATGCGAGTTTCCTCGACCTTCCGTCGATCGTGACGCATACAATATTAAAGGTTATTACATTATCGATCGTTCGTACGAAGCGCCTGTACGTATATCGATGGATTGCGACTTAAATCGCATAATTCAGTCTGTTGTTTGCGCACGTGGGCAGACTCGCCGCATTGTGGTCCACTCACGTGATCGCTAATGAGGTAAATAAGATTAGAGCGGCTCAGAAGCCTCACACTCGAGTAATCCCTTATATATTGCGGTGGAGCTCCTTCAAGGAGGTATTCGGCTGTTCGCCTCAACATTCTGACAGTGCTAAACAAATCGCATCAGTAACTAACCTACCAACATGGTGTACAATTTCAAAGTGTTTAAAAAGTGCTCTCCTAATGGGAAGCTCACAATGTACATGGCGAAACGGGACTTTGTGGACCATATATCGTACGTGGAACCTATAGGTCAGTAACATGAATTATAGTGGTAAAATGTGAAGGTTTGAAAGTAGTAGTTCCATCCAAGAGACGTATGTAGCGCGTCAAATAGAAGTGGATTACATATCGTCTCTTCACAAGCTTTCCTTAATTCCTGTAAATCGATCCTTGCGTCCCCACTGATGGTAAACCATATTCTAAGCTAAGCGACGTCGGACGTTGCCAGGACTTCTATAGGTAGTTAACTGAAGTAGTATATATACTGCCGTTTCTTAGTTTAAGTTGGCTAGATAGCTCAAGCCAGGACACGACGCATTTCAATGAATGCAATACCAAAAGGCAAGGGCAAAGACAAGCTTCTGATGTATATGGAGTCCACTACAGAGTCCACTACAAGGCGTCAAGGGTTGGAGTGTATACACATTTTAACAAATTTGAAGCAAGTACTAATACGAGGAGGTGTTAAGTAATTCGGTTAGTAATAAAATTAACTTAAATTTGACGAATTAAAAAAAAATTACTAACCGAATTTCTTTTTGTTAATTATTGAGATAATTATCTAAATAACGTGAAAAAAAAATTGTCCTACAAAATATAAGGTTTTGTTAGGGAGTCCCCCCTCTCCAACTTGTATCATAAACAAGGTCATGAAAAATAATTACTCACCAGCTGTTTTTTTTATTGGTTAGCTAAGCTAACATTTGTTTTCCTGTTCCTGACTTTGCTCATTGGTGACGTCTGCCTCTGTAATAACATAAAATAATTAATAAATCGCCGAATAATTGATAAATAAGTAATAATAAAATCAGTACAGTAACTTGTAAATCGGAACATATTTCTTCAAAAGATGAGTTTTGGGGACCATCAAAACAATAGTATTGATATTCATTATCAATAATTGTCCATCCATAATTTTCTGGTACTTTGTCGGTGGGACTGCGCATATATGGATTACACCATACATTGGAAATAAATATCGTTCTTTTTATTTGTTTTAGTAATTCTTGTTTTGTTGGTGGTAAACTAGAAGGATCATATCCTACAATACTTTTGTTTATTATAATTTCATTTTCAATCTTTGATTTATGCTTTCATTCTTTGATTCTTTCATTTTTTGTTTTTAAAAAGTACACTCTAGTCACATACTCTTCAATAATTTGAATTACTTCGTTTTTGTTTCTTTTTACAGATAATTACGTAAAGATATGTACTTACAAAAATTATTTTTTATTTATTAAAAAAAAAATCAATGGACTTACGTTTCATAAGACAAATATTTAGATTATACTCTAAATTCCTTGTAACAAGAGGAATGATAAACTATTATTTCATCACTCCAACTTTCAGGCAATACAGCATGACAATATTTGTGTTCATAATGCTTTGGAGCAGATAAAATAGTCTTACAAGATCTTTATTTTTTTTCTTCTCTTTTTTCTCGAAAATTAGATTTTTCAAATAATAAATTACACAAAAAACACTCCATTAATCTTTCGTAGCACAGATTACTATTCAAATTATTTTTCGAAAAACGAATAAAATACGAGATTGACTAAAAATAACTTTACGTGGTTATGATCGACACCAGCATGGGCAAGCATGGAATACCTAGTCCAAAGTAAACGATGGTATGCACATGCGTTTGTGAGCAAAGATAATAGTGTGCCTCAGCTTCAATAGCAAAATGTACAAAATAATATTCTTTTTAATTTCATGAATTTCAACTATTTAACTGGAGGACTGGAATAACGTACCGCGCAATTTGTAGGACAATGTGGGTGGTAAACTACGCAAATATTAGCTAACCTATAAAAAAAATCAGCTAGTTAGTAATTATTTTTCATGATCTTGTTTATGGTATATGTTGGAGAGGTGGGACTCTCTAACAAAACCTTATATTTTGAAGGACAAATGTTTTTTCACGTTATTTAGATAATTATCTCGATAATTAACAAAAAGAAGTTCTGTTAGTTTTTTTCAATTCGTCAAATCAACATTTTTCATCCCTATTATCTTAATTATAAACCATAATCGAGAATTTTCGTACAGTAATTAGTTGGGCGTCTCATTGAAACGAAGCTATTCTCGAATATTCAGCTTGATAGTAATAATTTTTACATTAAGTATTAATACTACAACTTTTAAGCGCAGGACCAGGATGATATACCACGCAACTTGTAGGACAATGTGGGTGGTAAACTATGCAAATGTTAGCTAACCAATAAAAAATATCAGCTGATTAGTAATTATTTTTCATGACCTTGTTTATGGCACATGTTATAGAGGGGGACTCTCTAACAAAACCTTATATTTTGTAGGATAAATATTTTTCACGTTATTTAGATAATTATCTCGATAATTAACAAAAAAAAAACGGTTACTAATAAATTTTTAAAATTCGTCAAATCAACATATTTATCTTTGCTACCCCTATTAAGCTATCATTTACCAACGTTACTGTAAGGAAAAAAGTTGGGCGTCTAGTCAAAAGGAAGCTACTCCCGAAAAATCAGCTTTTAGTAATAAAAGATGATAAGTGTACCAGGGATTCTGTACAATTTGTTTATAACTGTACTATTGACCAACTTTTTTATGCGAGAAGAGTAACGTTCGAGCATGCAGACCATCTGATGTTAAAAGAAACTTTGTTTTGTTGCCGTAGCTCATAGACATTTCTATACAATCTGAAACAGCACAGGACGTTGATGCATTGCTATTCTTGAGGATTGAGATGATCGCCTCGGTTTTCAATGTAGCTACACCGGCGGGGTGGCAACCGCACCTCTTCAACCGAAACACAAGAGTTTCATGTGGTGGAGTATGAAGGCAGCGGTGGTATCTCTCCGTTCATAGTTAATGGTTGCCTGGGCTGTGGGTTGTTAGCGCGTTTGTTGCTTTCTTTATTTAAAAGGAATAATTTGGATTGTTTTGTAAATCATAAAAACAATATCAGATGGCATGGTGGTGGTGGACCCCGAGTATATACAGGAGCGCAAGATCTTTGTGCAAGTTGTTTGCACGTTCCGCTACGGGCGCGAGGAAGACGAGGTCATGGGGCTCAACTTCTTCAAGGAGCTGTACCTGGTCTCCGAGCAGATCTACCCGCAGCCCGAGAAGCGGAACTACGAACTATCGCGCACTCAGGTATTCGCCGCTTATAGCACCATCATCGACACGCCTGTTTCTGCCATGGAGCTAAACTGGACTGGACTAAATTATACATCCTACTGCTAAATAAATTCTGCTTATGTCAGTAATGTAGCTTAATTGAAGGGTGTTGTAGTCAGGTAGTCTAAATCTTCAAGGATCTCTGATCAATTTTAAAACTTGCACCTATTCTATATAGATCTATTAACGGCTGAGTTTACTTAAATCAAGTTTACCATTTAGTAAGGCCATTAAAATTATCAAAATAAAGTGCATATTCCAGCTCCCTGATCCAAAGTTAACTGAATACCTGAACTAGGATGATAATAAAGTACAAGCAATAGTTGTTATAAATAGGTGCTAAAATAGGTAATATACTAGATTTGCATAAGAAACTATTTTTTTTGCATATTTACAAAACCCAAATGACAGTGACTGCGCTCCGGAGAATATTTTCTGGAATTTTTTCAGATCAAAATTATATCTGAACATTACTGTAGTTTTAACTCTTCAAGAGTTATTGGAGTCTGTTCAGCAGCGCAGAGACCGAGAAGATTAAATAATTGAACCCAATTAGGGGCATTAACTAGCTACGCCAGCAATAATTAGATCGGGCGGGCGCTTCCGCGGGCGAATCGAATTCATTCGGGATTAACACTTGCCACTTACTACGAGGTACCATCTTTTGGTATGCTATGAACTCGGGAATGCAAGCTTTCGCTCACTTTGTAACAAGAACTTAATCTAATGGAATCTTGTGTGTAGAGCTCGCCCAGTGGAAACACCACGGCTACAATTTGTGTCAGAACACGCTTGTTTCTGTTTGAAGCGTTATATCCATAACAAGTATTGGCACATAATGCCGACCGTATCTTGTATAAAATTGTTAGTTTCAATGTGTGTGTTCTAAGCAAAGCAAAGCCAACCAAAAATATATAATGAACTTTTTAAGAAATAGTATTAATAGCGAAAAAATATTTGCTATTTGTCTGCCATTTTTCCTTACGTTCTAGTTAATTCATTTCCTGGGACATTTGGCTTCAGGAAACCATTTATGTTGCTGTAGGAAGTCATAATGAATGCATGAGACATTTGTTACTGCCCTGTGACTTAACATTGTTTATTTAAATAAAAATGTTAATTGCTTGAAAAAAATGGTTGAACATACAATAGGTGTGTAATTTATGATGTTTAGTAGTGTATCGTGGCGTCGTGTCGGAATGTCGCGAGCGTCCGCTGCGGCGCGGCCCGTGCGGACTGGTTTATAGCGACGCAGTGGCGTAAACACTCCATCGCCGGAGTTACAAAGCCATCTATTTGTCTTTATTAACACGCCGCCGCCTCTCGAGCTGTATTGAGTTATGGGGCGTCGCTTTCATTTCATAATAGGATCTTCAGTCTTTTGCGAATGAATCTATTGCTTTCATTTTCGCCTCTGCATATTTGCTCTCTTTTATCATTTCGACCACTTTCTCTCGTTTATTTAGATACTCCATTCATATAAACGACAGTGTCCAAAGTATACTGTAATATTATTCAGGCGTCTGATGGTGTTGGCTGATAAGCATATCAGCGCTAATGATATTTGAAAAATAATAATCAGTGAAAGCTTTAATGAATAATTGAGTCAACGAACGACCAGAGAGCTGGCACTTACCTCGGTCAAAGAATTAGCTTAGCAATTCAACGATGTTGCCAGTTTTCTGGGAACTCATCCCAAGGACAGTAATGTGGATGCAGCATTTTATTTTTAAGTTTGTTTTTTTTTGTTGTAATAATTATGTTTTAAAATTGGTTTTTATAATTTAATATAGTGTATGTAGATTACCAAATTTGCCGCAGCAGTATTTTTCTGTAGTCTACTAATCCGGATGTGATGTTGTAGCACATGGCCTAAATCCAACATTATTCGATGAAGACCCATGCCCTACAGTTGGACAGTGATAATTTGACTTGATTTGAAAATAAAGTCACATATCGTGGCCTCAATCCTTCATTATTCGATAAGACCCATGTCCTATATTAGGACAGTGATGTTTAAATCCATCTTTCTTCAAGAGACACCCATGCCCTACGTTAGGTCTGTCAAGGCTTGACTTGACTAGAAAATACTGGAGATATCGTGGCCTAAACTTCATTATTTAAAGACCCATACCCTACAGTAGGACAAACAAGCCTTGAATTGTTTTGAAAATAACGTCAGACATCAGCACTGATAAGGAAAAACAAGAAAGCAAATCTTTGATTCTATCACGGCTTGTAATACATTTGAACATACAAGAACGTGACAATTAGTAATATTGGATAGACGTGTGGAGTGACGTCGGATAAATGAAGAACAATAGCATAGATTTTAGGTCAACGAGATATTTATAATACTGATTATACGTATAACGTTTGTAACTCTACAATTTTACAATTTACTTTAAATTTGCCTATTTTTGGACCCTGATTAAGGACAGAAAGTGAAAATTTGGGTCATAAACTTACATTAAAATCCTATAGTGGGGAAAAACATTGTTGGACGAACTTATAACCATCACAATTTTGCAGGAAAAATAATGCCTATTTTTGAACTCTCATTAAGGAAAAGAGGATGGTGAATATTCGGATCACCAATTAAAATTTAAAGCTTTTATTGAAAGTGGGAAAAACATTTATTTTGGACGAATTTATAACAAGATATATATAATACATAATTATCACAATTTTGTAGGAAAGATAATGTCTATTTCTGATCCCTTCTTAAGGAATGAAGTAACGCGATTATTTTGACCTTCAACCAACATTGAATTCTTTTAGTGAGACAATAACTTAATTTGTGCAAAGTTAAAACCATCGTCAGGAAAATATCTAAATCTATAACTATAAACCAAAATTATTACAATTGCGAAACGAACGACGAAAGAAGAACGAAGACAGAAGAAGAAAGAAGATCGACGATAACTTACATAGTTATAATATTGACTAACTGCAGTTTGTACTAGTGCCCTGTAGGGACCGGCGGCCACTACCACTTTCGCTCATATCACTGTGACATGTTACATGTTATGTGACTGAGACATGGATTTTGATGTTGATTGTTCAATTATAGTAATAAGCGTACTGATTGATCGATAGGCGACAAGTGGGTATTTTCTACCCAATACAAGGAGTGAACTATTTTTAGGTATTTTAACAGAAGAACAACATGCTTGGCTGACATCTTTTTTCCTAAAAAATATATTATTTTTAATATCGTTTTTAGAAATAAAAACCTTTTTTATAATTTTCGTCTGCTACGATCTGATGTCCATGAACTCGATCATGTGGGTTTCAATTTTCAGGTTTTCCCAGATGTTCTAACAGCAAAAAACCGTCATGTTTTCACGTGCCGTAACTTTTTATTGTTGTTCATAGACCGATTGAAACAAAATATACGCTAAATGTTAAAAGAAACTTATTGCAATAGTATTAATGCAAATTCTGTCGACATCGGTTAAGCTGTTTCTGTGATTAGAGCGCACAAAAGCACGTGCAAAACAAAAAAAAAAACCAGACAACTATTATTTAAATTATTTTTATACTAATGTGTTATTAATTGTTCCTAATAAAAGTTTTTCTCATATATCTTCAATGTAAAAACAGCTATGACAGACAGCGATCAGTTACAATTTTGTTATTCGCACAGACGATTAACTTAAGTACCTACATAAGTGAAGGACATGTCATTAATAAATTTAGAACTAGCAGACTAAATATTCCCGTATTGTACGATGAAGTCACAGATAAAACAAGTAATATCGTCATAGACAAAAACCTAGAGCAAGATAAAAACAGGCAGATAACGATATCCGCGGTGGTCTTTTTAGTGATGTTGTATTTTCCGTATTTTCCATGTTTTACTGGTTCATTTATGGAGTAGTATATGCCTTGTAAGGTCCAAAATGACTGGCAACTTCACTTTCCCTTACATTACCGTTCAGTCATGTACTAGTATGTATCTCAGTACTATTCCACGTTGATGTCTGATTACTCAATTACTGACAGATCTGCAGCCATTGGAATGATTTATAAGACGAGTACAATCGAGATCTGTAGATATGATACGATATAGTATCATTTAAATATTGATTGATGATATTTATTATACTTACATGTACATTACATGTTTTCTTACAATAATTTCAGACTTTTTAATAATTTCAGAATTTCAGACTTTCTACACACTTAAGGGATTTTACATTCAGTAGCAATAAAAATATAGGTAGAATTGTAGTTTGACCGGGGAGGTACCACCGCCCTCATTAGCAACCATGAAAATACTCTTGAAATTCGGTTGCAGAGGTGCGTTTGCCAGAAAAATTACAAGCGAGGTGACCATCTCAGTTCTTAAGAGTAGCAATGCATCCACTTCCGACTTCATATAAGACTTAAGTTCTGTTTGAGATTGATATACAAATGGTAACAGAAGAATGTTGATTAAACCACTAATTATTGTAATTTTGAAAAATAAAAATAGAAGACGTAAGACTGAAACCTACTTTGGGTACAGAAGAGGAAGATGACTGAATTTGGTACATAGGTTTTTTATACAGAGTAAATGAACAATTAACATTTCACAATTTCTACTCCTTTATATTGTGTTTATTTATTTATGTTTATTTTTATATTTTTTAAATATCTTTATCAATTCGCTTGAATTATACTTACGAGAAAAGAGCCGCACGGTTATCGGAATGGATTGTCACTTTGATTTCTTTAGCGAAGCCTACGGACATAAGCCAGTACAAATATGAGTTTACGAAGTGCGTGAGAAAACATTATCTAACTGTTGTTGGCACGTGTGGTGTAATGAGCAAGCCACTTAACGAGTGATGGGAAAATAAACTTTTGCCGAAACATAGCTGTCTCTTATGAATACGTAACCTTGTGGTTGTTTCTGTTAGAAGAGTTGCAACCGAATGAGCAGGCTAGCTGATGTTACATCGCTATAGGTGGAAGAGCTATAGTTCGACCGGGGAGGTACCACGGCCGCCCTCATAATCCGCCGTAAAGCATTACTTGTGTTTCGGTTGGAGAGGTGCGGTTGCGACCTCAGGAGTAGCAACGTATCTATGTTCGAGCTCAGATAGGATTTCCGTCGTGTTTGTGGTTGTGTGTGGATGTCTATGGGCTGCGACTACTTAATGTCAGGTGGTTTGCATGCTCATTTAAGGACAATATATGGGCACATTTAAATTTTGTGAATTTTACAGCAACAAGAATCAAGTGTTAATGGAATGTGAAATGTCGTTATTAACTTACGAATTTATTTTAAAAATTAATATTGCATGTTTTGGTTGGTTACGCTAGCCTAGCGCTCTTCTATTTTTCTCCCATTACCATTAGAGACAAATATTTGGAGAAATTTTGGGAATCATTTTATATATCTGTTACTACTGTCTATTACTAAGTTTTTTGTGATATTTATATTTTTGGTCAAGTGCAAGGTTTTCATAAAAATAATTAAAATGTTTTTGTGTATATCTAGACTCGTTTATGTATGTATTTTATGTTTCATCCTCTCATAGTACCCTAAAAAGTTACATAGATACCAGATGTTATTAAAATCGAAATAAACTTTTTTATCCAACAACAGTCAGTATTATTGTTAAACTTTAATTTACAATATAAAGTTATTTCAAACTAAGATTGATGAATATCAACTTTTATTTGATTCCAAATAATTTATATTTAAAACAGCATTATAATAATACTGATTCCTACAGTTTTTATCAGATTTGAATAACTTCTGGTGTCTTGATCTTTTCCTCCGATATAATGAAATAATAATAATATCGCTTCTTTGCTTCAATAACGTGTTATCTCAAAAAACAAAATTTTACAGTAGATCATTTTTTTGCTTACAAAAAATTATTTTACTTAATTTTGTATTTTTTAACGTTTATTGTAGATTACGTACAAAAATTGAACACCTTAGCTATCTCAAATCAAACACGGAGATTTCAATTATCAAA
>DWON01003565.1:0-17826 GCA_018251015.1 Phocides pigmalion okeechobee | reverse complement strand
GTTATGTAAAAAACTATTGTTTGTCTAATAAAACGGATATAGAAGAAGATATAGAGAAATATAAAATCTAATTATAAATAACATTAGACGCGTTAATTACATGAAATATTCTAACATTTTAACAACGTTTAAGGACCGTTTCTTGACTCTTATTATACTAACGTACCTACTAACGATTAATTAACGTTAAAGTCTGGTTTTTAATGCCAACAACAGAATACTGCATTATTCTATTGTCCTATGACGTTGCATAATTACAGTCTCTCTGAAGAACAGTGTAGAACTCAAATTTGAGGCAACCGAGAAAAACGACAAACAAAAAGTGGGTGCAAAGAGACTACGACTCTAACAACGCTTATCGTATTAAAGCCCGCCAAGTGATTTCCTTTTTAGGAAAACCTGCAGAATATGCGACAGACTTAATTATATTTATTCCAATTTCATTATATGTACACTAAAAGGTTTTTTCAGATACAACAGGAAGTAAATGTAATTTTTGAATAATGCAATGAGAAAAATACACGACATCTCGAAAAGCCCACACCACTACAAAATGAAGGATTTTTTTGCTCATCATAAACTGACACGTTATGTATAACATATATGAATAATCTAAATAGACATTTGACACGTGTATAAGGGTAACCTAATTTAACATGAGTAGACAATTCCCATAGTTTTAGAGATTACGTAACAAATGAGCCAGTTCCCCTATGTAAATAGGTTGACGGTCGTTAATTATGTTTAGGCACGGCTGCAACACTTTTTATGCCACACCGCTAGGCATAGGTTCTCCCTACATGCTCTACCTATAACGTAAAGAAGCCTGGATCATAGTCCACCACGCTGCTTAAATACGTATTGGTTGAAATACTTGTTAGTCCCCACCCTTTGTCTTTGCCCATGCCAGACCTTTCCAAAGATAGAGTGCATTATTTTATCAACGATAAATATGAAAAGCGTGCCGAGTTTCTTTCCTCCAGCTTTTCCTCCCGGTCCTCAGCTAACGGGGCACTAAAGCCGATAAACTGATTTTCAAAGAGCCGAAAACTCACATTCATTATATGTATGTAAAAAAGATATAATTAAATAAAATATTTAAATTTGTTGTTTTCAAAACGCACAAAGACCTTCCGACAAGATGTAACGATATACTTTCACGTATAGATAAAAACCTAATTTGACAGCTTAATGTGGCTTCCGAAAAACAAGAGCCAACCCAACCCACCTACCAAATTTATACAAACTTAGAGTCAATTTTCCTATTTTATTAACGCATGAACAATATGTATTAAATTTGCAACGCAATACGCGTTAACCGGTACAAACACGACTAATTAGCAGTCATATAATTATGTGACCCATTTATCAGGTTTCTTATTATAGCCTATTACTAATTATAAGACCTATGTATTACTTATTAGGGTTCCGGGGTCAAATGACTAATAAAGAAAACGTTACATCTTCCTTAGGTTTTGGCAATTTGATTCCCAAACAAAACGTTAACGTTGTCTTACGTACGCAAAAAGTTATTAAAATTATATGATCTAACGAAAGAAATACAAATAATCGCTTCAGGCGAATGTATTCTCAAATTTTGAAGTAGATAAAAGCAAATAAAAAGTATCGTGATACAAGTTTCAAAAATATCTTAAGTAAGATACGAGTATATGTGTATTTTTTGAGATATGAATTATTTCCACTTAAAGAATATCCCGATTACGGGACCCTGATTACGTGGTCAGAAACGAACATGGAAGCTGTTGTATTATAGACTATGGTTTACTTGTTAGCAGTCTGCAATTTGCGACTAGTTGAATGAGCCAGACTCATTCAAGTAGTCATTACTGAACCGCTCCTATTCTTGTGCTACAAATGTTATGTCAGCACATTGTTTATATCGTTGCGTCGTGAATTAACTAGAAAAAATATTATTGCTAAGCCGCGAAAATGGGATTTATGGTAAATATAGATTTTTACAAAGGGGTTCCGAGTTCGAAACCCTTGCACGCAAGCACTCTTCGAGGCCTGTAATCCCATGCCTTAAGATAGATAGGATAGGACGTCTTCAACGATAAAGATGGTGCACCCTTAAGTGACAAATGTATTAAAAATAATAATGTATAATTTTAATATTACAAAAAGACATTTCAGTTTTATTTGTTACAAAATACGAGATACTTACAAATAATATATATATTTTTTCATAACTTACCACCGGTATGACACGTTAGCTATACTGAGAAAATCCGGCATCAAACTCCACGAGCCTTTTTCCACAGTGCCAACATCTCTTTTATTTTTCAGCGTAACTTTAAGTACAAGTATAAAAAACTCACGTCGCCAAGTCTCGAGACGGTGCTCCTCCAACTCATCCATGGCGACGTTGGGACTCGTGTAGTACATCTGCAATATCTTGATGAAGTCCGTGATGGTCAGCATGCCAACGAACTTCTGCCGCTGAGAATCCCACAGCGGCGCGGCGCGGACTCCTGTTGACAATGTTATGTGTTTCGTACATACAATTGTACGCAGTTGACGATCAAATGTTGTGTAAAGCAACTTTGGATCGATATTATTCTGTACACCTATATATTTTGAAACATGTTTAATTTCATTGAAACAATTTTGAAAATGTTCATTTTAATATAATTTCCTATGACCTTTTGTTAAAACGATAATATATAATTGACAGTTGAATTCTGTATATAAAAAAACCGCTTTGTAAATACTTTTTAAAAATGTTGGGTAAACAGGGGTACACATTTGATGGTGAAATTATTTATGAAATAATTTTGAATGAATACCCACAATGATATTTTTTTAATATGTTTTGCATATACATATAATAGTTTGGTATGCATATATGTTGACGATAAATTTCTATAGGAACCCGAATGAAATGTATGGCATTTGAAATGTCGATAATTTAGTGTGACCGGTGTTAGGTAATTGCCGCTGGTGCTCAAATGATTCCATTACCGGCGGAAGCGAATGTGCAAGTGACATACAAACATTTGTTTTGGTAAAGTACCTCCGATGATTGAGTTTTAGTACGAACCGATATCAAAGGGCATTTTTAATGCGGCTGTAAAATATTTTCGTTCACAGCAGTAATAAATTAAAACAAATATACTTTAACTCGATACTTAAAAAAGGGAATCTCTAGCTGATTATCATCATTAGTTCATAGATCATTAGAGAGATCACTGTGAGAATCTTTATTTCCCCAGGTATTATAAATAATAAGGAGACTACATCGATATTTTTAATATAAATTAAAATCCTTTACTAGTAATACATTAATCTCATGAACACATTTTCAGCCTGTTTCGGATAACTATATTTATATTAATGTAAATATTTAATAAAGCAACGTTGCAAAAAACAATTTTTATACTTTCTAAATCGACTTCTAAGTTACCTACATTCAGACAATCAAAACAGTCTTCATAGCGGTTGTTTAAATTAAATGCAAATGTAAACTTAATCCTTCACCAGCAGAATCGCGCTAACACCTTGAATTTATTTGTTCAGTTAATACAAGCTAATTGGATACTGGGTGCGATACGGAATATGTCACAATTAATTGAATAAATGAGCGTATGAAAAACAGTACAACGAATGTCGACAGACTAATGAGCCAACGAAATGCCTTTTAATTAATTACCGATTAGGTTAATGTCTATTTTATGACTACGTGAAAGGCGGTACAAAACATATCTCGGTTGGTACAAGTGTCTGTAAACTATAACTGGTATTAGTATGGGAAGCATATAAATTTCCTACAGTACTATCTGGGCTAAGGTATTGTAATTTTACCCTAACAATAATAACGCTGTCGATATTAAATACAAAATAATTCCTAGTAATCATTTTTTCCATTAATCTGCACTTTATCGAAAAAATTACTTCATTATTAACAACGATCATAACCTACATAACAATATACACAAAAACCTTTTACAAAACAAAGGAATTGAGAAATACTGATACAGACACTTTACCTTGAAATTGATTACATTGACGAAAAATATGTGTCGTCATCTACTATTATAATGAATAGTACCTGCTTGTTTATACCAAATATCTATGGTGTCCAATTTCACCGTAGAAAACATAGAGAAAAATGAAAAATACAAACTACAATATCACATTACCGAAAGACTAGTTTCGTAACAAGGAATTACTGGAATAATTATGCGATAAATTGCATTTTGTGCAGACGATGTCACCGCTCAGACTCCGTAATATTGTTACGCAGTTATCTCAAATTTCTGAATAAAATTTCATTACTTATACCAAATTTAGAGTAGTAGTAGAATTTTACTTTTATAAGGTTGTGCTCTCAAACGAAGTTGATAGATAAATTTTATTTAATGAGATATGTGCTGATTCATTTCATTTGTAGCAAATTCAATAACACTTAAACACTAAAAATGAAAAAGTATAAATAAGAAAAAAAAGCTTAAGGTACACAATTTTTTTTTCTTATTTATACTTATTTTCACATTATTGCGTTGTCTTCTGTCCTTGTTACGTGTGCAAAGTTTCAAATTAATCGAACTTCTGGAAATTGGTGAAAATTATGCTCAAAGAATCCGTTACATACATACATAGCTACAACCCAAGCTAATAAAAGCGTGTTAAAAATATATCGCTACTATAAAACAAAAGGGCCACAAATCAAAAATATTCAAAATCCTTTTTATTGTAAAAAATCAAATTTTGTCGGTCACATACCCGAATCAACCATTAAAAGCAGAATAAAAATATCTTTCTAACAGTGTATTACACCTATTTATCAGTCTTAAAATTACAGAGCAATTATACAAGAACTGATTTTGAAAACTTTAAATGGTTCTCCTGTAAAATTACATCTATTCGCGTTGTGGCCGTTTTGTTTTGAAGAAGCGATATGCGACTGAAAGTAATTAAACTTACAATATAATGTATGCTTTTAATTAATATTGGAATATTGTATCGTGTAATTATTTCATATTTGAGCTAGGTATGCACACAGTAATTTTCGTATCAGGTTCGATTCATTAATTAAACAGACTATACTGAATTTTAATAGACTGTTGATTTGCAACAACTTTGAATATGCCCAACTTTGTTTTTCATATTTATTTACTATATAGCTATATTTACTTATTTTCTTTCATACATACATCCAGTCATTAGTTAGTTGCAAAAACTAACAATTGGAAACTTCCATTTCGAACGACGACTGAATTACTATATTGAATTTAACTATTTCATTTCTCGCCCAATTTACAAAAAGATTATTATGCACCAAAACATTCTTCAGGAGTCATTCTATCTGTTGTTGAGAACTGTGAGAAAATCCGTCCAGTACTTTTTGAGTTTATCACGAACAGGCAGACAGACAGACTGACGCGATGAGAGACTTTATTTTATAATATTTAGAGTTACATTTGTGGAATGTCTCATCATCATTAACCCCTTAACTACTTATGATGATAACGTGAAGGGTTAAATCATGGTATACCACTCTGACCTAGTGAGCATAGGTATAATTCACACACCTATAAGAGCCCTACGGAAACCCCTTAGACATGCAAATTTTCTCACCACGCTGTTTTTGCCTTCGAGCATGTCATAATTTGTAATTGAAATATATGCCTATTTATTGTTATTTTAAATGAAAGATATACTCGTAAAGTGATAGTTTCTTAACTACTAATATAACATTAAATACAACATCTGACCAATACATATATTAAACATTAGTTACAAAATATAAAGTGATTTATTCAGCACCGATAGTACCGCTTGGTAAGCATATAAAATTAATGACATCAATATAAAGTTATATACCAACTTACAAAATCAAATATGTTACGTAATTGAAATTGTATCTACAAGGCGCTTGTCGAACACATCCGCCGGCTCGGATTGCTTCTTCAATAATTTCTATTGCACCCAATTCTATTCGATAACTCTAATATCGTTGAATACTAATACTGGAGACCTTAACTTTTGTCAATCAATGTTGACATGTCATGTATAATAATTAAAACGATAAACACATTTAACCTGTTATTCGAATTACTTTAACACTTTCCCTGTGACGTACAAGGCTCCCGTGTATTACTCGGCGCAACGCGCTTACGGCTTTTACACTTCTGTCGTGTACGTACAAATCTGTATGGATTACGGGCGAACAAAAGTGCTGTATTTGCGTCGACGCTACAACACTGAGAGCGGATGTATTCGTAGATCGGCGCTCGTATTCGACATCGAGTCAGGATTGCGGGAGGCACTAATCTGGAGCTCTTTTCTCTAGACTGGAGTTGCGCCGACTGAAATATTATATTTTTTAGCATCTGTGTATCATCTACGAATATACAGACGTAATGTACGCTCCCAGTCTTGTAGCCCCGACATGAAACACAGATACAGACCACATCCATACAGATTTGTACAAAACAGGTGTACAAGTCACTGTTGTACGGCGCAGTGCAAGTGTTACTGCAAGTTCAAGACATGTAATAACAACCCCAAGGTTAATGTTACTCTTCGTAATATCAGGACCAAATGGCAATGGACCAAATGTGTTTTCTGAAACATAATATATGTTATTCTGCTAAACCTTGTAAACCTAATATTAAATTACGTTTTAAATCGAAATAAAGCCCCGCGAGCTCTTCTAACATAATACAAAAAAAATTGGGAATCTGAGAATTTCATTATTTAGAATATTCTTTTTGGTTTAACTGTCTATTCTTCAAAAAGTTAACACATTACTGCTATATTTTGCTACACTATCACGTCAGCTTTCACCTCCAGTCGAACCTGTACATATAGACAAATGCACTGGCAATGGCTTTATATTGTATGTTTTATTTATTTATAGATTCATTTATAGTCCCATATTTTCGTTGAATGCAATCTGAAGCGATTATATGACATGGTTTAGATCATTCATTTGTCTCCAGTTAAATATTATCAAAATCGATCCAATTTTCCGTTGGAAAATTGAAAGATAAAGATACTTCCCCCGTATTCCATGTTATGTAATATATGCACCAACAAACCCACATCGTTCAAAAATCTTAATACAAATATAAAACAATGCCAATTGAGTATTTACGAAGCAAGTCACAATATAAATTTGAAAACAATTGTCACGATGACAAGCCGCGATTATCAAATTTGCGTATTCGCCCCAAGCAAAAACGTTCTAAAAGAATGTCGGTGATGTTTTGTCATTTCATATTGTCTTAAGCCTAATTGGACCGTAACCAAGGTTAAATATACCCTTGGCGATTGAATATAAATACAGTTATTATTCGTATTTAACGTGGAACGATATACACCTTAGGTCCCAGGGCAACGGGTGTATCGTTTCACAGTTAGGTGGCGGCTCTCAAGTCAACCGGTCAAGCTATAGCTGTAGTAACATAAATAAGAGGAAACGTTACGTACGTTAGGTATATGATGAGCCTTCAACATTTCGCAGCACGGCAATACACATGAATATTTTATATGGAACAAAGTTCGATTAGTCGCTTACGCATTGACGCTTGACGACGCATCGCTCGTTTAAAATACCTTAGATACATCTTTTTGTGTAGGTACAGAGACTTGTTACTTCATAAATTGTTTTTTTTTGATTCACCTAAAGTGTCGCTTAGCAATATATTACAAAGTAATAAATTACAAAGGTTTTATTAAACGAATTAATCATTTCATATTTTATATATTAAGTATATGACAAATAACTTGCAATAAACATTCGCTGTGTGCGAGCATAAATACCATGCCGGAAAATGATATGCAACTATATGACTTTACTATATTATATCTAATATATAAGTAATCCGTAAGATGAAGCTATGAGGTGGGCAGCAAAACATATATTTATTATTAGCGCCAAAGAACGCGATACGTCTTAAAGATATGTATCGCGAAATATTGAAATTGTTCGTTTTATTTCACAACGATGTCACAGCTGCCGCTTGGTTTCATCTGTTTCATCTTACGGGACTATATACGTTATCACATCTAAAAAACTTACATCTACTTCATCATTTGTTACATATTAGTATAAATACATGAAAAACGCAAATACCATAGCATTCATTTAGTGTAAAATGAAATGTCACTACACATTTCGCACAGACGACAGGCATAAACGAAAAACAATCGAAATGCAGGTACTGACACACGTTTCCGTTGTCAGATATTTTTGTGAAATATTTGGATAGCAGGTGTATTGTATGGCCGTTACTTTTGTTAAAAAAAAACAAATTGGGTATTTAAATAGACATCCTACAATAAAATGCATGCATGGCCAGATAGATAGATAAAAATGGGATACAATTGAAAAAGTAGGGTGCAATGTCAGACACATATAAATTTGATACAATATTACTGGATTGTTTTGTTTTGATGTGCGTTTTAAGGCACATGCAAATACTTACATAAGGTACTCTTATTTGGCTCTCAGTTGTAGCAGCAAATTTGCGATCAACGTAAGGTGGGATCTAAGCTCTTTTAGGACTTAGCGATAAGTATCTGGACTGAAATGTCTACACAGTTTGTTATTATGACACAGAAGTGACAAAAGAGTACTAAATCCACTTGATGATATGTTACTTCCGTCCGTGAAAATCCTGACAGGCATACATATGTATATCAGAGTCCCATCAGTAGTCGATCACAAATGCGTCGCTACTTTTGAGAACTGAGATCATACCTCACACTGATATAAGTTAGACTACAACTAAACTTTTCCACTAATTGTCGTTCTGCTCGGTAGATGGCTGTGGTAGAGGTATTCTCCCGACCAAACCGTACAGTTTCTCCCACTTTGCTAAGTCTCACATGGCAATATCTGACACTGCATATCCTGCTACTTCCATGATACAAAAAAACGTAATTAATGGCAATGACTGACCGTTGTAGACGAGCGCGAAGAACGCCTTCTTCACAAGGAGCTGCGTGTCGAACACCACCAATTTGGCGGAGGTCGGGATCAGATCGTAACATTTGTGGAACTTGAAGAACTTCACGAATATTTGCGATTCATCTTCCTCTGTAAAATAATAATGATAGTATTGTAAAATAGTGGTTTAAAGGCGTAAAATTCTTATCGTTATGCATCTAGATCTTTGTCGTAAATGTTAGACGTAAACGGAGACGACCTGCGTGGCGCAGCTGTATAGAAACAGCCACCAACTAGAATTGCTGTTTAAGTTTGTAGAGTTTCTCTAAATCTGGATGCATTTGCAAACGTCTTGACACAAGAAGATTTAATATGAGTCAATGATTATAAAAAGCGTTACACGCTACTGTGTATGAAAGATGTGGAAAGTAACAAACCCTGACACGCAACTCTACTTGGCCGCTAGGAGTAGCAACAATGTAACCCATCTTATATAAAATTTTAATATTCTCTATCAAGTGAAAATTGTGATAAGAGAAATATATATCCACGAAATAATTTAACATCAACAGAGCTGGCAACTCATCTGTAGGTTGTCTTATTATATTATATTGTATGGATATTTAGATTTATTTGGGTTGAAGTCCATAGGTGACGATGACAAATTACGAGAGGGTATACTACATGTTAGTGCATTACTATGCTGTGAAAACAATTTTTTGACTAAAATACGTTTACGACTAACATGATTGGTTTGCACGAAACACTTAACCTCGTCAAAAGTTCATCACGTTTTTAACAGTCTTGCAAAAATAACGAGATTCTAAATAAGGGCAGCATTTTTATGCTATCTCCGGATACCTCCGGCGTTTTCATTCATTCGTTTAAAGTGGAAAAGTAGAACTTCTTTAGATGTGCTTAATAAATCGGTTCATTGCAATCTATTTTAAAACTTGTTTGACAAGGTGACAACTAAATTTGCACTGTTTTTTTTTTTAAATCGAAAAGAAAAACTCGCATTACGAATGTTAAAATGTGCAGTGAAATTTGTCTTCTTCTGAATTAGTACGAAAATTATTTATGAATACATTATCTACGTTAGTTCTAAATTAATTCATATACATTTATATATATTATTTTAACACGAATTACAATTATGTTATGAGTGGGTCAAAACATACGCTCATAACAGCGTAGTCAAATATAGAATTGGTTCGGGACACGACGGTATAATCCAATTAAATACGAAACGCAATTGGATTAAAAATATAATTCTTTGGTCTCATAACTTTTACGATTTATGGCGGAAAAACACAAGACAAGACACGTGACGCAGGTAAGGGAACTCGTTGTTTACGGTGGACGTCACGGCGCCGATAGCATTTGGCTCGGAAACACATACGCCATTGAAAGATATTGAATCATTATTTTTCGGTAGCTCAACTACAAAACACACGCTGTTGTTAAGCAAGAAATATTAGCTGCACCCGTGACTTTGTCCGCGTGACTTTTAAAGAATTTATGAAACCCCGGATAAAGCGTAAAAAAATGTACCCCACATGTAACCAGAATGTACAAAGAAAATAAAGTAATTTTCGTTCAAATCGGTTGGTGTTGACGTGATGCGATTATACGGATAAAAATGACAAACACAGTAAATTTGGTTTCTACGTCTATAATAGAACCTATAAGAATAAGATTTTCAAAAAATATTCAATACACAAAACTTGGCACGCGGAGTTTTAATATATGTACAGAAGATAAAAACGACATAGATAACATGGCAGAAATATTGGCACATATTATTTTTTTACGTAAAAAGAATTGTATTATAGAATAGAACATGTATGAAGCATTAATTGTGTACATGTATCTGTATATCTGTCATTACATTAAAGGGTCATCCTATGAGAATTTATTTTGTGTTAAAACTGTTATCAATATGACATTTAGATTTTTTAAATAAAATTCTGTTCATAAAGTATCGTAATAAGAATTATTTGATAAAGTTAAACTTTTATTTTGTTATTAAATTACACATAATAATAATAATAATAAATAATTAAATATACACAATGTAATACTAAGTGTAAGAATACAAATAACGTTAGATATTATACTGTATTGCTTACGTAACGATAGTATACACTTAAGTAAACAGGTAAAATGTTAAAATAACTACGCGAGCAAACCCTTGGAAGTAAATTAGTTTTTGATAAAGAATTAGTTCCAATTTGCATAGACTGCAATAAATTTCATCGAAATGAAATGAAAACGTAAATATAGAGCGTGGCGTCTATTTGGCAAGCGAAATTGGCACTCTGATTCTAATTCATAAAGAATGAATAGTTTCATCTACTTCATTCACTGATCCACGGATGCACGCAAATCAATTTAAACCCGGTTCAAATTGTTGGATAAGCCCATCAAATATGATTGGCGTCTGTATCGTTTCAAGTAACACTAACGAGAATTCGAGATAGATTGACTTTTTACTATGTTCCGGGTATTCACGATTAACGATTTTTTATTTTTGATCGCCGATATTTTGAGCCAGTTGCGTGGCTCGTGGTCACGGCGGTTGAGTTTCGCGGTGAGTATCCGGTACATAGTAAAACGTGTATAAATTTCGCGATTATATTAGTTTAAAATCATAGATTTACTTTAAAAGAGATTAACTATTAAATATCACACGAAACCGAAACGTATTCTTCACTTACTTTCACGTCATCATCAAAAACTCAGAATAGATTGTGGTTACGGGTATATTTTGCAGTAATCCTATACGTTCGTACAACTGAGAAATATCAAAGGGAATTCACCACTATCAAAGTTGACGCCAAAGCTCTGGAGCATTTACTTTGAAGTGTACAGAGAAAGCGATCTTTGTTAAGATTTCTCTGCGAATAAGCGGATAAATGTTTCCAGTCCACACCCACAAACCTATATTTAGGAGCTATATGTGATATGCCTTCGTATATAATGCCATAAACGTTTCGACGTGGAGCTTGAAGCCACTGTCTAATTATTAATTTGGCAAAATATCTGTAAACAGAACTACTTTATACATGCACAAATTTATTAATCATTCAATGGTATCTTTTTATACAACACGGTAGCTACCGATTCCGAATTCGTGGATTACTGTACCATCAAGTCCAATTATGAATATATAATTTATATTTGATTTATTTCATCCAATCTTGTACGACGAGAGCAATATCTACATAATTTGGATCGTCAAAAATATGTAAAAAAGTTTAAGTAGCGCCGTGTATTTATCCTTTGCCTTCGTAAGAGAAACCTTATTGCCCCTTGGGGTGTTGATCTACAATGGAATCACTGTCTCTGCCCCCACGAGCCGCTGAAGACGACAGGGATTACTTAATCTAAGAGTGCAGCAGTATTCTTGCGAAGATACATATTTTCATACTGTGTACACGAGAAATAGTTCAACTTATATTGGACAAATATCAATCAAAACCCATTCGTTAATCGCCCAGCCCGTGTCCAGCAATTCCATGATCTCTAGTTAACGTGCATGTGTTTAATCTTGCCCCAAGTTTATATCGGATTAAGTATGAAAATAAAATCAATTCAAAATGCCTGTAAATTTTAATATTATACACTTGCCTATTATAGAAATTACAATTCAAAAAACTACAAGAACAATCTACAAATTTCCATTCCTTTTTTATAATTTACAAAAAAAACAGTATCACTAAATATCGAAATGAAACAAAAATAGACACATGAAATATAGAAATATTTCTTCATACCTAATCGAAATCACCCGATAGTGTGTTGTATTTAAATCCTTTTCATTTCTAACATACAAATTAAAATATTTACAACAGCGAAGTAAGAAACGCTTAAATAATGCAAGTAACCGCGCTGGAATAGGACAAAATGATTAATCTGTGTTGTCATGTTCAGCATTTAAACAGCAGATCAAGTTTAGGATCAAGTTTAAAACATTTCTAGTTCGGGCGAGACTTCAAGACTAGCCTTTCTTAATGATACAAAATGCATAAGGTACAGAAATATAATAGAAGTCAATATTTTCTATACAATTTTATAAGATGAGAGATGAGAGATGCTTTCTATTAACACAATAGTATTAATTAATCTGAAGTCCTAAATTTCAAGTCCTAAGATTTCCTACAAGCAAATAATTATAACATTATTTGCGTAATAGTTCAATCACTGTTCTGTGATCACTTGTATGATATTCAAGTATTTAGATGGATATTAATAAAAACATAAAATACACGTTTTGAAACATAAACAAACTCTGTAAATATCTCGTCTTGACTTCGGTGATCTTTTACCTTCGAAGCCCTAAAAATTAGTCAACCTTTTAACTTTTTTAGAATACGCACTGATTTATTAGGACGGGAGTCGTTTGTCATGAAAATTATGTTAAACAACATATAGCCGAGGATTTTCCTACATTATTCATAAATAAACGAAAATATTATAGTAAAAAAGATATTTACTACCATTAAACATAGTAATACACAATGTTGTATTGATAGTCCTACGTTACATACTATTTATATGACGATCCTTGAAAAACTTAAACATTACGCTTGCGCTAAAGTTCGACAATAATATTTTAATCTGCATGACATTGAATTTTAAATTACTGTGTCGAGAACGCCCTACTTTTTCCGCGAGCTTTACGCTCAGTGACTCTTACTGGAAGGTTTTGTATGAAAAAGAGCAAACATTGCAAATATAGCTATAATGGCTGCGAAGGCACGTTCTACTATACAATGTAGGTACCTACAATGTAGGCTGTTCACACGACTTCTAATATGCACAAGAACTTAGCCGCGACGCCATCTCTAAGTAATGAAAGTTCTGAATTTGTAGGCGTATAGAAATAGAAGTTGACATATTAAATAATCGTCTTAACCTCCTTACTTATGGAAATTATTATATTATATCAACAACTTAAAATTTTATTAAAATTAAAACATTACTAGATTTATTAAAAAAAAGTTGTATTTTAAAGCTTATGTTAAGAGGAAAACTGGTATTATATTTCATTTCGCTACGAAAACAAGAGATTCATGACAATAAAACCGCATTATTTCATATGTAATGTAAAATTTTTACAACCGATAATGTTCCATGCGAAGTAATCTATACCAATAGTAATATTATAAAAAACATTTTTTTTTTGCATCAACTAAGCTCTGGAACTACTGGAGCGATTCCATTTTTTTTCACTAAACGTTAACAAGAAACGTAACGTCTATGCGCTTTAATCTCAGAAAAGGCTTACCGATTTCAGTGCGGTATTCGCTACTGTATTGTAAACAGTTTTAGATAACGTATATCGTTCGACTCATTTTTAATCGTTCTATAAATAAAAAGTTATGTCAATTTGAATGTTACGGGTGTGAGAACGAGAACATTCTGATTCATCCATTATTTTAAAAATATGTAAAAACCCAACTATTAAAGCCCAGTGAACGAAGTCCGAGCTGTAACCATATGTAATCTCTACATTATAAAACAAGGTCCCCCGTCGCATCTGTCTGTGTATTCGCAATAAACTCAAAAGTACTAGAAAGAGTTTCTCACAGTTTTCAACAACAGGTAAAACAATTCTTAAGGAAGGTTTTGGTGCATAATAAGTTTTTTTGTAAATTGGGCGAGAAATTAAATAATTAAATTCAATATAGTTAATACAGTCGTCGTTCGATATAGGTGTTTCTAACTCTTAGTTCATGCAACTAGGTAATGACTGAAACTTTATTACACGAGCGAAGCTGGGCCGGGTCGCTAGTTCATAATAAAGATAATAAAGATAACACAAGTTGCACAGCCTATAATCGTAAAATATAATACGTATAGAACGTAGGCAGTAAAACTACGAAACAAATAGTTTGAACCCTTGATATTTCTGCATTAATATTAAAGATACAAAATTAAGCCACACTATCCCCGAGTAAAGCCCGACTGAGGCTATATTTGGTACAGTACACGGCAAAAACAGGTCACGGTTAATAGGTTATACTAATTACGGAGTTAGATGTTGGCTAAAGTTCGGATGAAAGCGCGAGCGAACGCTAGTAGATACCTAATCCTTATCCTTACCATTATATGTATACAAGCGCAACATCCTCTGTTCGTATGTATTTTAACACTTTCCCTGCAGCGTACGACACTGCCCTGTATTGCGCGGTGTAACGCGCTTGCACCTTGTACACACATGTGTTGTAAGTACAAATCTGTATGGATCACGGGCGAATAATAATGCTGTGTTTACGTCGCAGCTATAAGTTTGAGAGCGGACAGTGCGTCTGCGTATTCGTAGATGATACACAGATGCCAAAATACCATATTTTGTGAATTGTCGTGCATCTTCAGTCCAGAGAAATAAGCTCCAGTTTAGTGCCGCCTCTCGCAACGCTGATCCATTCTGATATATGAGCGCCGCAATGAAAGTGTTAAAGCGATATGTAATGATTTTATTAACCCAAATGCACTTTAGTTCTGGTATTGCTATGAACCGTTTTATCCTTATATTTAAACTGGGCAATAAATTAAAATGCTTTTATAGTTATTACGAGTATAACGAAGAGTAAGAAACAAGTATGCAGGCTACCGTTAAATGATCACTGCAGATTATGGACAAAGGTGGGAGAACAATAGTTCGACCGGGGAGGTACCACCGCCGCCCTCATAATCCACCGTAAAGCATTACTTGTGTTTCTGTTGGAAAGGTGTGGTTGCCGACTTAAGATATTACGAACTTAGTCCTCAGGCGTAGCAACGCATCACGTTCAAGCTCAGATAGGATTTCAGTTTGTTTGTGGTTGTACCTGGATTTCTATGGGCTGCGACTATTTAATATGAGGTAGTTTGCATGCTCGTTTGCTACTCTTCTCATATAAAAAAAAAACATTTATAACCAAAAATAAGGCTGAAGTTCTGAGGTCGTACATACACACGTTCCTACCCCTGAGGCTTAAGATCGTCGTCTAACTTGCACGTGTAGCCGGTAATCACACCAATCCAACCGAAACACAAACGTTGCTTCACTGCGGATTATGAACGCCGCGTATGTACCTCCTTAGTTCAAACATGGTTTAGTTTTTGAACGGGTGTCGATGTATACTTGGCAGAATTTGCGATAAGCACCGATTTAAACTTAACAATATGGAACAAGTGGGCCATTTACGAGAGCAAATGAAATAACAGCCACAACTACATATTTGTTGCAACAACAGACTTTCAATAGCATTTCTTGTATTAGGTGTACCCTAACAATAATGAGAGCAGACACAGATGATAAAGCATTATACGCATATCGTGTATAATGCTTTATTTTACTGATAATTACAAATGCGAGATTATAGATGCTTGGATATACATATGTTACGCTAACTCCTTCACGGAACTTTCTTGATATATATATGAATCTTCACATAAGATATTTTGTCTCTTAGATCAACTTACAGACTATATTTAGTTTTAAAATACTTATAATCTGAATCTGAAAAGTACGCCAATATACTCACCAGTAGCCATTTGATACCAATAACAAAGCATATTGAAGATCTAATAGGATCCATTTTCCCTTCATACGTATCTATGATATCGTAACGTACACTGCGGTTTAAATTCAATATTGTACGTTACACAATGTGGATCTCAATACTTCAATACAGCAAAACATCTGTATCGTATCATTTCGTTCACAAGAGTCCAATATCGGGATAGTCGACAATAAAACAAAAATATAACGCGCGCATCGCTTGCAACTCACATGTATTGTTCTCCGAAAGATTACATAACTTTATCTGTAGGAAGTAAGATGATTGAATCAGATTGAGGTAGCAATAACGGCGGTAGTTGTAGCGATGTTACCGCATTCTTCAATAATGCTAGAACCCCACAACAATTTATTTGCATACTTTAAAAGCAAGTATGCAAATAAAATTGTATATAGATGATTTTCCTTTATTATTTTCCTTTATTTGGATAAAAAATTAATTTGATATATACAACAAAAATTACTAAATATTCATGTTACAAAAAAAAACATTTACATGTTTGCGCGTAAACATATAATTATAGCTTGTTTCCTTTACATTTATTATTATATGTGAATAATGAATATATTCGCTTCAACGATCGGGATGAATTATAATTTTAACTTTAAATAGCAATACGGGTTCTTTTTATCTTTTTATAGATTGTAAACTTAACACTTATCTTAATTACAATGATAAATACCAATTTACTTACTGTCAGAAAAAGGTCTTACAAAGATTGAGCTCAAGATCACAATGTAAATATCTTAAACCTCACGTAGTGAGAGCCTCACACCTAATGGTAAATCATAGATAAACTATTATTGGATACCCATTTAATATGTACACAAGGTACTTATGTACAATTAAACAGCTTATTTATCAATTCTACAATGTCTTATTCCTTTCCAGCATAGCTAGAACTATGTACTCTTTACTATCCCGTCCACTAAGCTGATTAAGAACAGTTTATCGAACTTCACACACCTTTGAGAACATTATGGAAAACTCTTAGGTTTGATAATTACCTGGTAAAGGACCAATTAACAAGTTATAAATTAAATTTATCATGCACATGATAAACAATAATTGTAAAAATGTGTTACATATATAAGTAAATATCAATTATATGTATATAATATGTTCAATATAATAGGAAGTATTCAACTCAGGTATTGTCCAATAAGTACGTAAAAAGATAGTAGACCCGATGGAGCTCCCCCGGGGCGGCACCACCGCCACCCCCATAACCCGCCGTAAAGCGTAATGTTCTTCATGGATTGTGTTTCGGTTGGGGAGGTGTGGTTGCCGGATACACGTTATTGGAGGCGACCATCTTAGTCCTCAAGAGTAGGA